>VDFB02000011.1:7033729-7298357 GCA_007258455.2 Sequoia sempervirens
TGTGGAGGACATAGAGAAGACTGCCTTTAGATGCCACTTTGGTCACTATGAGTTCCTAGTTATGCCATTTGGCTTAACCAATGCTCTTGCAACATTTCAATCATGCATGAATCATGTGTTCAATAAGCAACTCAGGAAGTTTGTGTTAATATTGTTTGATGACATCTTGATTTTCAATAAAACTTGAGAGGAGCACATGAGGCATTTGAATGAAGTTATGGGTATCCTTGAGGTTGAATCCTTGATTGCTAAGGAGTTGAAATGCGAGTTTGGAATGATCAAGCTCTTGTACCTTGGTCATGTAATCAGCTCAAAGAGTGTAAGTGTGGATCAAGAAAAGACCAAGGCAATTTTTTATTGGCCTCCACCTACAAATCTCTCATAGTTGAAAGGATTCTTTGGTCTTTGTAGATTCTATGGGATATTTGTGAAAGGTTTTTCACAGTTGGCTGCCCCACTTACCGATCTTACCAAAAAAGGGGCATTTGTATGGTCTAATACAGCACAAAAAGCCTTCAATCACTTTAAACAAATTATGAGTACATGCCCTATTTTAGCCATACCTGATTTCTCCAAGCCATTTGAGCTTCAATGTGATGCATCTGGTGAAGGAATAGGTGCTATCCTAAGTTAACATAAGCACCCAATTTCCTTCAAAAGATAAAATTGAGAAGGGGAAAAAAGAGTTACTCCATTTATGATAAGGAGATGCTTGCCATAATGCATGCTTTGGCAAAATTCAGGAAATACTTGGTTGGTAGTAAATTCATTGTTAAAACCGATCATAATAGCCTCAAGTATTTTCTTAATCAAAAATATCTCAATGATAGGAAATAGAAATGGGTGAGTAAGCTACAAGCTTATGACTTTGACATTGAATATGTCAAAGGAAAGAGGAACATTGTGGTTGATGCTTTGTCGAGGAGGCCACATTTGGGTTCCATGATGGAGATCACTGCTGATTGGAGGGAACAAATTCTTGTAGAATATGCATGTAATGTCCCTTTTTTTTAGCACTATGTTTTTCAATGGCTAGTAGCCCATTTCCAGAGTCCCGTGGGCTACTTGAAGGCAGAATTAGGGTTTCCTATTTTCTAGGAGGTATCTTTTTGAGTTTTCAAGGGATGGTTGCAGGAGATTTCCAGTATATTTTTTGGGTCTTTCTGGGTTTTCAAAGAGCTTTAGAGGGGTATCACATGCATTTTTATCAGTGACTATTTCTAGACTTACTATTTTTAGTAAGTTATGACGATTACTTGAAATGTGCTTAGACAGTGTTTGGAGTCACTGTTTTTAGCAGTATGCTATTTTTAGTAAGTGTTATTTCTGGCAATGTGGTTTGGCAGCAGTTTAGCACTTGGCTTCTATTCCTGGCAGTGAGGCAATTCAGTTTTGGCAAAGGCTTCTCCAACTTTCTTGGAGTTCGGAAAAGGAAAGTTAATAACTTAAGTCATAGTTTACATACTCGGATTCGGAGAGTACTCGGCAAGCCCAAATTTTTTGACTCGGAAAATACTCGGCAAATACTCGGTGAAATACTCGGCGACATATCTTAATAATAAATATAATTTATAATTTTATAGTATATACATTAATAATAAATATAATAATAATATATATTAAATAAATATAATAATAAATATATATAATAATAGTATATATATTAATATAATAAATATCATGCCATGAAAACTTAATATAAATTAGTTAAATTTTATATATTAATAATTTAAAATATAAATCAAATATTTTAAAATATTAAATTTTAACTTACTGAATGTTAAAATTAAAAATAAAATGAAATAATATTGAATATAAATATATTAAATGTTAAAATGTTCTATAAAAATTTGATGTAAATAAATGTAATATTTAATTTTTATAAACTTTCGTTATTAAAATCTAAAATGCATATTTAAAATTTTATGAAAGACAAAGCGAAATAGAAAACCCTAAAAATATATTGTGAATGCCTTCTTGGAAGTTATTGCGGGAGTCGCACATTTTCTTCCAGTCAACACGCCTGGCTCAAGTGCTTAAAGGAAATTTGCAAATGAAGATGCGGTTTGAAATTGACGCCATCACACTTGCATGCTGATGCTCAGCTCTCGCTTGGACGGGACCAAATTTCGAATGCCCACGGCTTGAAAGAAACGTAGCCCTAACCTGCAGCTGTTGCTGCAAATCGAGATGAAAACGAAGGGAACATCACTCAAAAAATGAAGGAAAAATCGCGGGTATGTGATAAAATGCAAAAAAATGAGGGTTTACATTGGAAATTCTGCGCGAAAATGAAAAAAAACCATGGTAAAAATGCTTGCTATAGTGATTGGCGAGTAAAGGTAGGGAATACTCGTTTTCTCAATTTTCCTACGATTAATCGAGCACTCAGAGAGTACTCGGCGATTATGTAAACTGTGACTTAAGTTATATTATTTCTAATGTTGCTTTTTGGCCCTCCAATGCCTAGGCTTATGACTTAAATTGTTTTTTAAATTGTGGCCTCTCACGTGGACGTCCAAATAGGAAAGATTATTACATTTTATAAAATTTAATATTGCCAAGTAAAGTTGGATGCCAAGTTTGAGAAGTCAAAGAGGTTTTAATGAATATTTTATTTCTCCTCTTTTGGGTATCTCAATTTGGAGGGAAAAGGAGTTTTGAATTTTTGGGTTTGGAGCTTATAAATATGCCTCTCCTCCTCTCATTATTAGTTGGCAAGACAATTGAAGGTTAGTGAAGACCAAATTAGTGCAGTCATTAGACATTTGATGGCACCCTTAAGATGATGGCCAAATGTTGTTGGAGGTCTTCAGGAGAACATATGGACCCTTATGGAGAACTTTCCCTTTTAGATTCACAGGCACTTAAAGAAGCAATAATGGAGATGAAGACCAATTACACACAGCTACTCTCCGATAGAGATCACCTACTCATGCTTGGTGAGATCTACTATGACGCGCTTAAAGGGAAAGAAAGGGAAGTGGATAAGCTTACTGATGAGCTTATGATGGTTAAGGATTCCTTGAAGAGCACTCAGAAGGACCTTCAAGAATAAGAGATTCAGATTGACGAGCTCTGTGAGGATTTGAGCATGGTTCAATCTTCTTCATTCACAGCAGATATCCAATCTTCTACAACTATTATGACACTTGTGGATGGTAGTGGTACTCATGGTTTCAGGGGAGAATCCCTAATGGTGGTTGAGCACAAGGAGGTTTTAGGTTTGCATGGCCTAAGGACAGGAATGATTCTAACATTCCTGAATTTTCACACAGCTTGCACCATAGTGATCACGAGTCACCTTTGGGGAAGAGCCAATTGAGGGCTCGAGGTACAGATACAATAGAGGTAGAGATGCATACACCGCGCGCACCAGCCAACAGTGAGGTGCATGTATCCACCTATGATAGGAGCACCAGTCTCTACATTGGCGAGGTAGAGATTGCTATCAATGAGTCTAGTGTTGAGGAGGTTGAGTCTTGTGTGGCTAGCGTGTTGGATCGTCACGTTGTTCTATCTTACTTGCATGAGGATTGCAGAGCGTCTTCTAGTGGGAGCATGTCTCCAAAAATCTACCAGCAGTTCAGATGATGTACTAGTTGAAGCCGATGTTAGGCATGAGCCTAGTGAGACATAGGGACTCAAGGGACAGCTGAAGGTTACCAAGGATAAGGTTGTCCAAACCCTAACTCATTTCAACAGCACACACAAGATTGTGGAGTACCTCTTGTGGTGAGCACAATTGGAGGAAAGGTAGACAGGGGTAATAGTGGGCACTTCTATATCTAGTTTGTGAACTATCAAGCATGCCCTAGACTGGATTAAATCATAATACCTCCAGTTGCTTTCAGCTAGGGACTTTACTATTGAGTTCACAAAGAGGACTTCTAGAGAAACTACCCAATCTGCCCTTTAGGATTGGAGGAGTGAGTCGCCTCCTAATTCAAGTGATGAGAGTGACGAGGCATGGGTTCCCAACGACTATACAGGTCTATCATTGGCGCAAGCAGGCGTATTCCACCTTGATTGCATAGTAAGGACTACTCATCACTTCTCTTTCAGTCCACACACGAATGATTTGATGATGCATAGGTGTGGGTTGGCTCAGGATTCATATCACCCATTTTGGGATGAAGTGTTTCCATCTTCTAGGACTTGTGGGACTCCGACTTTGTTGCTTTCAGATGATTGTTTACAGGGACAGGGATCAGAGTTACATCATGCAAACGTCTCCTTGGTAGAGAGTGCAACTTTTGTGCTTCAGGAATGTCCGCTAGAAGCACTTACAATGTGTGGCATACACTTGGGAAGACGAGGATACAAAAGAGTTGTGTTTTCAGTGAGCATGATGGCATCGATAGACCAGCCCGTAGTGATGGATTTTTACTCCATATTTTGGTAGGAGACGATTGTCCTTCATGGAACCAGGAATTCTTTCATAATCCTTGGACAACAACTGTTCAGTAGTTTGGAGGAGAGTTGCATCATCTCCTTAGAATGGGAGAGTTGCATAGGGATGATACTCTATCACTCTATGACCATGGCGCAATCATTTGCATCCCAATAGGTTGATCTTACAGGCTTGAGGGTGCTAATTTGACCCATATCAGCAACCTAAGAGAAGCTGCTACACATTTTCCAGCACCTGAGAGGTACTCATCACATCCACGGGGGATTTGCAGAGGTTGGAGAGAGGTGTTGTGATGTTGGCAATTCGAGTTACCTCCATCTTCTCATGTTTGGTGAATGTGAGGTTTTGATGTGTTGGGATCCAAGTGGTGAAAGGTTTGGCACGTCAAATCGACTGGATCCCGATGAGTTGCTTCACCACTCTCAACATGGTGAAGATTATATCAAAGTAGCATAGTGGGAGTCAGCGTGTGTTGAGTATGGCGGACTTTCAATTGTGGAGAGGGATCCAAGACTTACCATGCTTGGCAGATTTCTACTCATCGGGAGAATGACTAACAGATCTATCAAGTTTTGCTTTATCATTGTCCAATGGTTACAGAGGGGTTTTGGTAGAGCATTCTACAAGATGATTTGGGATCTCGGCATTTAGGTGATATGCCAAGGTGTTCAGGTGAGGATTGCTTGGGGAGGGCGGACTGTAATGTCCCCTTTTCTTAAGCAATGGACAGATGCAGTGGTTAGTCTACCAACTGGTCCCCGTAGGCTAACATGGTGTTTACGGGGCATCTTAAGGTTGATATATGGCTCTTCAACAGGCCTTTTGGAGCTTATTTCAGTACTCTTCAGCTCGATGTCCCAATTTATTTGTGGTGTGTCTTCCGGAGGCCATTCTGAACACTTTGACCCACACTATTTTTAGTAACTCACTTGGATGTGTTGCTCATTCTTATTATTTATAGTAAGTCGTGGAATGGTTAGCTGCTATCATGCCTGTATCTAGAAAGTTGATGGATTACTCCCATGAGTTGATATTGGTATTTATCGAGAGTTAATGATGTAATTTATATTATTAAAGTTAATCCAGTTTTAACTTTAATAATATTATTATGGATGACTTTATAAAATGGTGTTATAGGGGGTTAAAAGGTGTTATGAGACGTTTGCATAAAGTATTATTATTTTAATGATTTGACCCCTCAACTTTATGAGATGAAATATTTAAATGACCATAAAAACGCAAATATAATTTGAAGGCATTAAATGGCCAAGTGGGATGTGGATTTTTGGAGAAGTATAAAAGGCATACTTAATGCTTTTTCATTCATTCTCGTTTGCACAAATTTTGAGAAGAGCTGAAGCAAGGGTTTGCTAGTTGTAAATGCCATAGCTTTTTGAGGACGAAATCCCTCAGGAGAAACAACACGTTGCAAGAGTGAAAGATATCTCAAGCCTACTTGCAGACAATTCAATTTCAGGGATTGTGCTTGTGCTTCAATCAATTTGCAGGAAGTCTTCATTATTTAGAGTTTTAAGGATCTATCAAAATATTGCAAGTATATTGATAATTATTTCAGAACAAAGAGAACTACATGAGAATTAGAAGATTTCACAGGATTGAAACTCCCATATGATATTTTCCAGGCAAGGTTTTGAAGAATTAATTGCTGCATATATCTGGGCATCAAAATCAGGGTTTGATGATCTTATCAGCTGGTGAATTGATTGATAGGAGTCTTTTATCTAAGGGTTGCATTGGAGTAGTACATTGTTGATCACTCCTATGAGCTGGGCGATTATATGAATGACCTTATATCTGATCCACGCATGGGTTCTGAAATACATTATTTTTGAGTGTATTGCCAATTTCAGAGGTGGTGTGAGGGTTCAAATGGCTATTGTTGCACATACCTTTCCTAGTGTGGCTAGCTGGTAGTTGTTGAAGGGACATGAGGCACTAGTTCCAAGTCGTGAGCATATATCAAACCTGTTGTGCACATTCTGGGTTGCATGGAAGCTAAACAAGGACGTTAAACTGTTGTTGTGGGAGTCTTGAATAGAATTGGGCAAGATTGCAGATCTGGGTGTGATCTTTGGTGCAACTGGTAGCTTCAATTAGTTGTCATTTTCCATTCTCTAAAGTGTCTTGCTACTGAGCGCTTCCTCATTCTTGGATGGGGCAACGTTTTGGAGCAACCTCTTTATTTCGGTACTTACTTCTGATTAATACCTCTACTATGTATACAAATCTCTAAGTTGTATCTGTTGTTATAATGTTACTGTTCAGAAATACAACTTCTAGGGTTTTGTATTGGGTCTGAAGTGTATTGAAAGAGTTACATCCTATGTAAATGTAGTGAATGAGCCTTATATAGAAACATGTCATGTTGATGAGATAAATGTATTGAATCTATTATGGTGTTTGCCATTTCATTGCCATTGGAGAGTTTCAATCCAATTAATATGTTATCTATTTGAAAAAATTACCAACATGTCAAATTGCAATAGTTGTTTAGATTTATCGAGCTAAATCGCAGAGTCCAAACTCCATTAGGGGTGGGACATTTCAGCCAAGGAGTCTAAGTGTGATTTTGGCATGACTAAATTACTTTACCTTGGCCATATTAATCAACTCTAAGGATGTTAGAGTAAACCCAGATAAAATCAAAGCAATCATGGATTCATCACCACCTACGAATCTATCACAGCTCAAAGGATTATTTGGGTTATGTGGTTTTTACAAGAGGTTTGCAAAGGGATTTTCATAGGTGGCAGCTCCCCTCATAGATTTAACTAAAAGGGGACTTTTGTTTGGTCGAATGCAGCTCAACACTGTTTTGATCAGTCCAAACAGATTATGTCTATGTGCCTCGTGTTAGCTATCCCCAATTTTTCTAAGCCTTTTGAGTTGGAGTGTGATGCATCTAGGGAGGAGATATGTGCAATGTTAATGCACGATAAGCATCACATTGCCTTTGAGAGTACGAAACTGAGGGGTGCCAAAATAAGTTACTCAATATATGACAAGGAGATGGTTGCCATAATGCATGTATTGGCCAAGTTCAGGCCCTATCTTGTGGGGAGGAAGATTCATTGTAAAAACAGACCATAACAATCTCAATTACTTCCTGAGTTAAAAGGACTTGAATGATAGGCAACAAAAGTGGGTGAGTAGGCTGCAAGCTCATGACTTTGACATTGAGTATGTCAAAGGTAAGAAAAATATTGTCAGTGATGCATTGTCCAAGAGACCTTGTGCTCTTTAGTTGAGATATTTGTTGATTGGAGAGAGCTGATTACAACAAAATATGTTAAGAATCCTTGTGCTACAGGTATTCTTGATGGGACCACACAGGATGACAAGTACAAGGTAACTAATGAGTTGATCTGTTATAAGGATATGATTTTCTTAGTACCTAATTCAAGACTCAAAACAAAAATTTTGAGAACTTTCCATGATGCACCTATGGCTAGTCACCTAGGGTTTTTCAAAACACATAGGCAGATCCAAGAAAGGTTTACTTGGAAAGGGCTAAAAAATGAGGTCCTTAAGTATATCAGAGACTGTCCCACATGCAAATAGAACAAACACGAGCATACCTATCCAACTAGGTTGTTGTAACCCTTGCCCATTCCCAATCAAAAACGGGAATGTATATGGATTTTATCATTGGGTTACCAAAGGTTCAAGGTAGAGATTGTGTTTATGTTGTTTTTGATAGATTGAAAAAATTCGCTCATTTCTTTGTCATTTCAACAACATATATAGCAGCACAGGTAGCTGATTTATTTTTGTAATGTCCCCATCTCAATGATCACTCCAAGTGGACTTATTAGCCTATTTAGTTCTTGTAGGCTATATAGTCGGGTAAAGGGAATTGGTTTATTTAATTATTTAATGTTGTATGGCAGGAAAAAGTACATTTATAAGGTAATGTTAAATAATTAATTGAAAGGTTCTATAAAGTGACTTCGTGGAAATATTTAAAAAGGAAACTTTATAAAGTCACTTTATTTTATTTTATGAGCAAGAAAACTGCAACTCATATATAAAATGGAAATTGAGCTCATTTGCATTATGCTTGCTTATTTTCTCTAATTGATACTTTGAGGAGCTTTGAGGAGTCCTTGGCTTTGGGGATGGAAACCCTAGGGCAACTAGTTTCAGTGGTGAGATGATTCCACCCTAGCTGGTTTGGTTGGAGGGATCATACAAGTCTTTCATAGTGAGCGATATTGGCAGATTTGTGTCTCCTGCGGAGACAAATTTGTGGGTTAACGATAATAAATTTGCATTTGAAAATGGTGTTACATTCAGATAGGTCGATTGCAAGAGTGAACATAATGTTGGTCGACTAACATTGTTTCATCCATAGTGTTGGCAGATATATCTACCTGCATATCTCAGACTAGGCGTTGGATTTCAAAGGGTTTATTTGTGGAACATATTCCTATCGCCTAGTATTCAATTCTAAGGAAGGCACACCCATATTACATTGAACCCTGAACATTTTCTAAGGGTCGTGGAGTCTATGAAGAGGTGTGATTTTGCCTATAGCTCAGACGCCATGATGTGTTGCTATTAATGAAGAGCACAAAGATATACTGAGAGGGGGGGGTGAATCAGTATATCAACAAACTTTTACCTTTTCAACTCTATCAACTTCAAACTCTAACACAAATCAACTATGCAAGAATATCACAATATGAACAAGTTGACACCCAGATTTTACATGGAAACCCTTACGGGATAAAACCACGGTACAAATAATGTACTTTATGAATTATATAAGCTTTACAATGAATATAGGCACCAACCTACTTGAATCATCAAATATGTAGTTTAGTAGGCACCAACCTACAAAGAGCACCAACCATTAATCCTGTTTTAGTAGGCACCAACCTACAAGGAGCATCAACCCCTAATTCAGATTTAGTAGGGCCCAACCTACAAGGAGCACCAACCCCTACTTGCCAAGCACCAACTTAGCAAAGATTATAATTTGAATGATAATGTTCCACCTTCAATTGTCGCTTCCTCAACAGATGATGGACAAATCTGCTCAGAAAATCTTCTCACAAATCTGATGTATATGTTTTGTCTTCAATACTTATTATTATAAACAAAATCTGCTTTTATTCCACTCCAGTCTGCTTTACAAAATCTGCATATATTCTTCACAAGAATCTGCACATATTCTTCACAAAAAAAAAATCCGCTATAGATATATCTACTTAAGTATGCTTTATTACAGATTCACTTTAATCCACTTCACAATTCTTCTTAAGTATGCTTTATTACAGATCTGCCATAATTCTTCTAATAAATCTGACTTTTAACTTTTCACACGTGCTGAATGTATGTTTCAGAATAAGTCTGAAATATACTTCATTAAACTCTGCCCTTCATTGTATTTTTGAATATATATCCTTTAATTCTTACTCCAACACTCTCCAATCACAGATGATACATTCTTTTCTTCCAATATCTTGAGTTCATATGATATCACTTTTATTCCACTCACAACAACTACTACAACCAATTGTAACTCAAGAATAAAACATTTACTTCACTCACAATACTCAGCACTTTTCTTCTTCTTCAGATAATATACATTTTACACACACTTTCACATACAAATCTGTATCTTACTTTTCTTCATACAAATCTGCATAAGATAAGCTTCTTAAAGCTTCATGTATTCCTCCTATGATGAATGATTACTTCTTTTATTTCACACAATACTCACAGCTACAAAATACAACCTTGATTCTTACTTCATATATGTATATTGAACAAACATAGTGACTTTTGGCTGAAGCGACATGTCATTTTGAATCTGCTCTTTCAAGACAGATTGTGCCCTTTTGTATCTGCCTTTTTGTTTTTAGTAACACATCATAACAAATTGTATTTTATAATCGAATTTCCTTTCACAAATCTGAAGTGTGTCTCTTCACTTCATTGTATTAGACTTAATTATTTTCTTCAGATTCTAAAAACCCGTTCTTCTTTTGTAGATAAACGTCTTTTAGAAAGGAACGCCACTTATGAAGCCACGTCTTTTTGACATATGAAAGGACATCTTTTAATAAATCGCCTTTGTTTTACTTAAATATTTGTCTTGATAAGATCGCACCTCTTCCTCAACCAAGAATAAGACAAAATAGCACCTTTTTGATGACTTGTAAATAAGACAAATTTTGTCTTGTATAGAGGATTCGCACCACTTTAATTGGAGTCATTAAACTATTAAATAGGACGATTAATATATGATTTCCTTCATTGAATTAATCACAGCCTTTAATATTGTTGGCGTAAAATCTAACACCTCTGGAGTGCAGGTTTGTACGGACAGCTATGTACACTACGCAATGAGTGCTCTTCAAATTAGGAGGGGAAGCTCCCTCATTGTGCTGGAATGCATTGAAAAGAAAAGTGATCTAAGTCCTATCTTTTTGTTCTCAGCTGGAAGAGGCACAAGGTTAAGAAAACCAAGAACGTTGCAGCTAAGGATTTTCTGGTTTCGAGATCATTAACTACAACTAAGCTAACTACTTTAAATCTATCCAGTTTCCTCAAGAAAACAGAGCATGAGGAAATGGAGCAGGGATGATTATAGACGATAAACGTGTTTAGATTCTCTACTTGAAGGCAAGGTGGCGCAATCTATCAGCTCAATCTAGACAAGTTTATTGGGCACAAAACAGATTTAAGAATTTACCATGACAATCTCATGAAACCCTATGTGGCATAACAATTGATCATAATAGTAAAGACTTCACAAAACAGATTTATCATCACAATCTCACACGAAACCCTATGTGGCATAACACTTGATCGTAATGATAAAAGATTCACAAAAGAAAGAATTCACCATTACAATTGCATGAAACCCTATGTGGCATAACAATTAATCTGTGAATAGCTACACATGAACAAATACCAAAAGAGTAATATTGAGGGCAAGGTAGGCGCAGCATATATTTCTCTCTCAAGCAAAGTTATTTACAAATGAGCAAAAGCTCTTATTTATATACATCAAAGTGTAGGGAACCCTAAAATCACCTTGAGTCAACTACAGTCCTGCAATGCATGCAAGTTTCGCGCCAAACCCTAATGAAGTAAACTATACAGTTAACTGGAAAACTACCATCAGTTAACTGAAACAAATAACCTAAATGGACCATGTGCAAGCATGCACGTCCTTATTTAAAAGCAAAGTTAACTGGACACTACCTTCAGTTAACGGAAACCCTAACCCTAACTCCTGTGATGATAATTCCAAGGACGATAAGCATGTTAAGTCGCAAGTAAACTCAAAGTGAAAAGTCGAGTTAAACGCTCATGACTCAACTCGAAATTAACTGCGAGGTTCCAACTGGCAGATCACTCCATGTCATCTCGGTCTAACACTTCGACCAAGAACTCATCGATCTCTCTGTCATCTGGCACTTTGATGCTGTTCAAAGCAATAATAATCTTCCTCTTCAATTCCTTGTCGCCTTCTTTGACTGCGTGTATGCATTCTCTGACATCTTCAGCCGCCTTCTTGAAACTAGCTGAAATTATTGAAATGTGATCTAAAATCTCCATCAAGATATCACGAACAAGCTTCTGAAACTCAGTTTGTACAACCTCGAGATCAGCGTAGGTACCATCTTCACGAAGACAATGGCATGGGATTTGAGTGACTTTGGCGGCTTCGTAAATGGAGTAATCTCTGTTCCTTTTGCAGCCTAATGCCTCTGATGCTTTTCTTGATTCTTCTCAACGAAAAAGTGTTACATGATGAAACCAAAAAGCTTGACCACAAACACTTTGGCTGCGAGAAATACACAAGAATGCAGAATTCCAACGGTGTCCAACCTGCGTCTATGCTTGTCAAATTGTTTGAATCAATCCTCGGATGCACTTGATTTTCATTGTCAGCTGCTCTGATGAAAACATAAATTAAAACCGATTTGGTCTTGAATTCAGTCTAGTTGAACCGCCTTCTGAAAAACTTACCCGTTGACTGTGAACACGGCTATGTTCTGACAACTTTCTGAAGAGGCTAACAATGGCTCCTGGTGAGGCTAAAAATACCCTGTCGAAGGATAATTTTCACCAAAAATTTTGAGACATGGGTTTTGTCTAGAAAAGGATTCTAAGACAATCCACAACGTCAGAATTGCAAAAACACGTCGTTTAGCTTGACATGCAAAGATTCTTCAGTCGAGAATTGCAGGGGTTTTAGAGTTTCTCGGGGCAATTTTTCTTGAGAAAATCTGGGACATGGGTTTTGTGCACAACGGAATTCTGAACAAACCCAGATGATGAGATTTTCAAAAAGATGTGATTTTGGCCCACATGCAAAGAAATTATCGGAAAAAAGCACAGAGCTTCAGAATGAAGGCTACGGGGCAATTTTCTCGAAAAAATCTAAGACGTGGGTTTTGCTGCAAATGCTGAAGTATGCGAACCCAGATGATCAAACTCTAAAAATACGCTAAATTTCTTTGACATGCGAAGAAAGTACCTAAGATGAGAAATAGAAGAAATAAGACAGAAGATAGAAATTTTTATTTGCTCTGCTTCTGAAAAATCTGTCAACTTCTTCTCTGGAACTCGATGAAACCTGCATGCAAAGAGAAAATAAAGTCTAGAATTGCCTTCCTCTGAACAATCTGAACTCGTTGCTTCGAAGAACGCTGAATTCGGACACCTGTAGCACCTTTAGCTTGCTGGTCGCTCAAGAAGAATATGAACTTCAGAGCAAAAGATGATGAAATAATGGACGCCATGGCTGAAATATATAGATTTTCATCTTTGAAAATTCGCACTAAGCAAGGAATGCTTGAAAAGTGCGCTTGGCTTCTAATTGGACCTCATTCCAGTTAACCGAAACTCAAATATGCTAATTAAAGCGCCATGCATTAGGGTTTCCCTTTCAAGACTTCAGTTCATATGACTTTGACTTCAGTTAGCAATCTATATTAAATTCGCCATCTTGAAACTTGCTTTAGATTCACAAACTTGAACTTGAGGCGACCCTTTTGATAACTAAAGTTAGCAATCTTGATTGAGATGAGAAATTCGCCATTTTCATGCAATAAACAATCTAAAAATAGCAACCCTTTTCAATCTTCAGTTGACCTTCAAGAAGTGCGCCAACTTCACACTTATGTTTCAATTTAATTCTAAAAATAACAACCCTTTTGGAACTAAAGTTATCACTCTTTGAAAAATGCGTAGCTTCACAAAATATGCTTCATCAATAAAATTCTAAATATGGCGACCCTTTTGATAACTGAAGTTAACAACTTCATGCGCCATACTTCACTAATTTATGCTTCATCATTCATGCCGTCCCTTCTAGAACTTCAGTTAACATTCAATGAAGCACCAACTTCACACAATTGCAACCAAATTCGCCATGCATGTGAACTCCAGTTGACATTCAATGATAATCTTCAGTTAACTCAACATGCAAGATAGTTAACTGAACATGCAAACTAGTTAACTCGACATGCGAACTGAAAGATCACTCCACATGCCAATATATGAACTGAAGATGACAACCCAGAAAACGTTTAGTCTAACTGCAGTCAGAACTCCAGTTAAGGCGTCCATTCAACTCACTTTCGAAAATTCAACTTTGAACTTTTAAGACGAATTCCAGACTTAGCCAAATTTCATGAAAATTTAAGCTAAAACCTCTACCGGGACCTCTGTTCATCCTCTGACACTGGTTGACTGACTTCTCCGATTGGCTGGCTAACAGGTGCATTACAAAGCTCAATAAAAACTGATCACAAGATATCTTGAGACTACCGACCATAAAACTGACATCTGAAGGCTCAAAAATCCAAGTGCCTTTTTCAAAAGCTGCGCTTTTCCTCAGACTTAGTCAAATTTTGACTTCTGCATTTCGTACAAAGGGAAAAATAATTCCTTCATAACTTCTATTTTAGCCACTTTCAGGATTGGATCTCAGGTTCACTGCAGAGCTGACCTCATTCTGCACAACAGCTGCAAAGGCACATTTCTCCAGAAAACATCATCTAAGGGGTGAAAAACAAGGGCGCCTTTTTGAGAAACTACTCTTTTCATTCCAGACTTCGCCATTTCTGGAACTGGCTAGAATATCACAAAAACTCCGACTGCAAGCTGCTGAGTCATCCTCTGAACTGACGGAGACAGGCAACGAAAAGCTGAGCGTAACACGGACACATTGAATATCTGAAATCATCAGAAAGAAAACATTAAAGACCTGAAAAGCTCAGGCGCCTTCCTCAAAATGTGCTCTTTTGCTTTTTCTTTGATATTTTGACTAAGATTTGACCCCAGGTTTGACCTCCAGTTCAGGGACTTCAGCAACTCAGATTCACCCACACCGTGGGTGGCATTTAGCCAAAAACCTTCATTTGGCACCTCAAAAAGATGGGCGCCATTCTCAAAAGCTGCGCTTTTCTCCAGTGTTAGCCAATTCTTGCCTTCGCCTCATTTTGCGCTATAACTTCCGTAACTTGCTCGAAACAGGTCCGTTTGACAAACTTGATAGCTCACTGCAAAGCTAACGTGATGCCGGACGAATGTCTGCTGGAGGTGACAAACCCTAGAAACAGGATCTGAGCCCCTAAAAGATAGGGTGCCCATTTGAGAATGTGCTCCCTTCTCCAGAGATAGAAAATTTTGGTGATTTCCGTTCAGATTTTCATTTTTCTTAAATTCCTTCAGCAACAGACTGACATGACACTGATACTAATTCTATATTTAAGAACCCCAAAAACGACCTTCTGTCATCACTTTAACAGGATTAAGACTCAATTAAGCAAAATGCCTTAGTGAAGCAAAAATTTTGGTTTTGGGTACAACAAATATGTTACCTTTTCTTTTTGTCTTTTTCTAGTTTGTCTTATATGTCTCTTTTTTCTTATGTGCTGCACTTGGAGATTTAATCGCTGCTTCATATTCTCTTAGAATGATTGTTGTCACTAAAAACTTTATCACTATCCCTTGAGAAATAAATCTGATTTAGTTTGACTTAATCAAATTTCATGGTTTTTGTTTTGCTTTTTAATATTTCTGCACCATGTTTAATTATTAAACCTGTTCTATTACTTTGGAGATTAGGCGTATCTTCAATCTGAACATTAATAAATCTGAATGTATTTTGAACCAGCAACCTTGAACTTTATGATGAAGCCAATCTGATCTGACTATCGATGATTTGAATGTGTTCAGAACCAGCAACTTTGAACTTTATGGTGATCTGTTTAAGTCTTGCATTCTGAAACCTATGTGATCTGTTTAGGTCTTTACATATTGAAACTTATGATGCTCTAATCTGATTCATATGTTCCAACAGTGATTTTACCTTGACATCAATGATGACATTTGTCTTCATATTTGACATCAATGACAACATCTCCAACAATCTCCCCCTTTGTCATTGATGGCAACCTATCTTTTTGTCATTTCTTCTAACTCTCCCCCATTCTACTTCTCTCCCCCTTTGATATCAATGGCAAAGGGACTTCCATCAAACTTGCCTTCTATGTTCCATGGAGCTACAAGATACTGTGTATAGCTCCCCCTGAATGTATGCTCCCATCTACTAATACTCATCTTCCTTTAACTCCTTTATTCCTTGACTTCTAAATCATTTTGCATCATTTGCGTGGAAGCATCTTCATTTTGACATCAATACAATTTCCAACAATGGAAGCCAATTCATCATCTTCACTAGATTGACAATCTATAAGTAGGTTTTTTTTTTCCTCTTAAAAAATTGAGGTACTTCTCTTTTTAGTTATCTTCTCCATGGGCTGAAAGATAGTGCTAACTCAGCTCCCCCTAAATCCATGCTTCTATTCAAAATAGCGTATGACATGTATCTTGCATGATCATAGATTTGTCCTCATTATCTCCTTGCTTTTGTTTTCTTCTCCATACTTTTGTAAGCTTTCTCTCCTTTTCAATGGTGTTCTTCTTTATATCTTGTCTAGGTGGTTCCACAAAGCCATATCTACAAAAACGTGCTATGTGTCCAAAGCTGTTGCACTTGAAACACATAATGTCATGTCCAAATGAATTATAATTTCTCCTAGTGAAGCTTGAAGCATTTCTTGCATGAAATCTGCAATTCATTGCTTTGTGGCCAAAATAATTGCATGAAAAGCAATATCCATTGAAAGAGTAAAACTGCCTAGAATTAAACTTTCTTTCATTTTCCTTGAAACTTGTGACATTCTCATCAAACTTTGTACATTCCTTCTTTGGCTTTTCCAAGTCATTTTTCAGCATGGCAACTTCTTGTACCAACTTGTCACAATCTCTCTCTTTTGCATTTAACTTGATCTTTATCTCATTTTCAACTTGTTCAGCCTCTACAAGTTGAGTCCTCAAATCTTCACTTACTTTGTTTAATTCCTCCAAGCTTTTAGTCAACTCCTTCGTTTTTAATTTATGCTTGGTGACCTTCTTTGATTCTTCATTTTTCTTGTATGCATAATGTTCTTCCTCAAGATCTGTTTCTTCTTCTTTATCACATACTTGATCAGCCTCTTGTTCTTCATATTCAGCCATGAACAATATTTCTTCTTCATCATTGCTTTGGCTGTCATCACTTTGTTCTTCTGAAGAGCTGCATTCTTTCTTAGAGTAAAAACTCTTTTTATGTTTTTGAGATCTTTTCTTTCCTTTTCTCTTGATGCAGGTTTCATTTTCACCTTCACTTGAGTTACTATCATTGTAAGGACATTTAGAAGCATAATGTCCAACTTCTTCACAATTGAAACATTTAAAAGGATATTTCCCTTTGTACTTTCCTCTTCCTTTCTTAAGCTTCCTCATGAAATAGGCCTCTGCTTCATCATCACTTGACTTCTCATTTGATGTATCAAGTTTGGTTTTTTCTTTCTTGGATGCTTTGAAGGAAATCTCATTTTGTGGTGTCCTCCCCTCGATCCTCATTTCATAAGCAGCAAGAATCCCATGTAGTTCATCTTTTGTTAGCTGGTCTAAGTTTGTCAATTCTTCCAATGCTGCAACCTTGGCTTCAAACTTAGTGGATAGAGATCTTAGAATCGTATCAACAATAAAGGCATCATCAATATCTTCACTAACTCCTCTCATAACGTTCACCATCTCATCAACGCGAAGAAAGTATGATGCTATGTCTTCATCATCATTCATTTTAAGAGTTTCCAACTTCCTACGATGAGTTTGCAGCTTTGCCTTCTTTACTTTGGCATCTCCTTCATAGATGTTTTGAAGCTTGACCCATATCTCTTTTGCTGATTTGCAACGCATGACTTTTGTAAATTCAAAATCTGTTAGGCTGCAAAGAAGAGCATGCTTATCTTTTGCATTGTTTTCACTTCTCTTTTTCCCGGCTTGATCCGTTGGAGGGGTTGTTGGAGGTGTATACCCATCAACATGAGATTGCCACACATCAAACCCAAGCGCATTCAAATATGCTTCCATCTTGATACGCCAAAAAGCATAATTAGTCCCATCAAAGATGGGTGCTTTGACTGTATTGTTATGATCTGCCATATGTGCTCTTAAGGATCTCCTTCAAGCGGTTAGGCTTTCAAGAAGGAACCGGCTCTAATACCAATTGAAGAGCACAAATATATACTGAGAGGGGGGGGGGATGAATCAGTATATCAACAAACTTTTACCTTCTCAACTCTATCAACTTCAAACTCTAACACAAATCAACTATGCAAAAATATCACAATATGAACAAGTTGACACCAAAATTTTACGTGGAAATCCTAAAGGGATAAAACCACGGTACAAATAATGTACTTTATGAATTATATACGTTTTACAATGAATGTAGGCACCAACCTACTTGAATCGTCAAATATGTAGTTTAGTAGGCACCAACCTACAAAGAGCACCAACCCTTAATCCTGTTTTAGTAGGCACCAACCTACAAGGAGCATCAACCCCTAATTCAGATTTAGTAGGCACCAACCTACAAGGAACACCAACCCCTACTTGCCAAGCACCAACTTAGCAAAGATTATAATTTGAATAATAATGTTCCACCTTCAATTGTTGCTTCCTCAACAGATGAAGAACAAATCTGCTCAAACAATCTTCTTAAAAATGTGATGTATATGTTTTGTCTTCAATACTTATTATTATAAACAAAATCTACTTTTATTCCACTTCAGTCTGCTTTACAAAATTTGCATATATTCTTCACAAACAAAAAATCTGCTATAGATATATTCAATTCACTTTTATCCACTTCACAATTCTACTTAAGTATGCTTTATTACAGATCTGCCATAATTCTTCTAATAAATCTGCCTTTTAACTTTTCACACATGCTGAATGTATGTTCAGAATAAGTCTGAAATATACTTCATTAAACTCTGCCCTTCATTGTATTTTTGAATATATATCCTTTAATTCTTACTCCAACACTCTCCAATCATAGATGATACATTCTTTTCTTCCAATATCTTGAGTTCATATGATATCACTTTTATTCCACTCACAACAACTACTACAACCAATTGTAACTCAAGAATAAAACATTTACTTCACTCACAATACTCAGCACTTTTCTTCTTCTTCTTCAGATAATATACATTTTACACACTTTCACATACAAATCTGTATCTTACTTTTCTTCATACAAATCTGCATAAGATAAGCTTCTTAAAGCTTCATGTATTCCTTCTATGATGAATGATTTCTTCTTTTATTTCACACAATACTCACAGCTACAAAATACAACCTTGATTCTTACTTCATATATGTATATTGAACAAACATAGTGACTTTTGGCTGAAGCAACATGTCATTTTGAATCTGCTCTTTCAAGACAGATTGCGCCCTTTTGTATCTACCTTTTTGTTTTTAGTAACACATCATAACAAATCGTATTTTATAATCGAATTTCCTTTCACAAATCTGAAGTGTGTCTCTTCACTTCATTGTATTAGACTTAATTATTTTCTTCAGATTCTAAAAACCCGTTCTTCTTTTGTAGATACACGTGTTTTAGAAAGGAACGCCACTTATGAAGCCACGTCTTTTTGACATATGAAAGGACATCTTTTAATAAATCGCCTTTGTTTTACTCAAATATTTGTCTTGATAAGATCACACCTCTTCCTCAACCAAGAATAAGACAAAATAGCACCTTTTTGATGACTTGTAAATAAGACAAATTTTGTCTTGTATAGAGGATTCGCACCACTTTAATTGGAGTCATTAAACTATTAAATAGAACGATTAATATATGATTTCCTTCATTGAATTAATCACAGCCTTTAATATGTTACCTTTTCTTTTTGTCTTTTTCTAGTTTGTCTTATATGCCTCTTTTGTCTTATGTGCTGCACTTGGAGATTTAATCGCTGCTTCATATTCTCTTAGAATGATTGCTGTCACTAAAAACTTTATCACTGTCCCTAGAGAAATAAATCTGATTTAGTTTGACTTAATCAAATTTCATGGTTTTTGTTTTGCTTTTTAATATTTCTGCACCATGTTTAATTATTAAACCTGTTCTATTACTTTGGAGATTAGACGTATCTTCAATCTGAACATTAATAAATCTGAATGTATTCTAAACCAGCAACCTTGAACTTTATGATGAAGCCAATCTGATCTAACTATCGATGGTCTGAATGTGTTCAGAACCAGCAACTTTGAACTTTATGGTGATCTGTTTTAAGTCTTGCATTATGAAACCTATGTTATCTGTTTAGGTCTTTACATAATGAAACTTATGATGCTCTAATCTGATTCATATGTTCCAAAAGTGATTTTACCTTGACATCAATGACGACATTTGTCTTCATATTTGACATCAATGACAACATCTCCAACAGTTAAACATTGCTGTGAGGGGTCATTTGGGATTGTTGGGTGCATAGATGATGAGTGGCATGATTTTCTGAAGGTCTTTGTCTGTTATCAACAATCGCCCTCCATTTTCCTTGGTCGTAGCTTTACCAGCAAGCTGTGGCAGTTCATGAAGTGGTCAGCATAGTATTAAGGTTGCAGCAGGAGCTTTCTAGGAGGTAGCTATGGCTAATGAAATTCTATATTGAGTATTATAAGTGCAAGTAAAGTGTATTGGAAGTGGCGACCTATGCATTCTTCTAGGTCAAAATTAAATAGGATTGTATACTGAATATTTCTATTATTAAATCAGGTTGAAATAAAATGTTGTTGAACTGAAACATTATTGTTAGTGTTATTATGGGCCATTTGGATGTATTGAATGAATACACATAAACTGAAATAGTGCAGTGCATGGAGTTGTATTTTGTTACATTTAATGTATGCCAGTTGCAAACCATATAACATTTGTGATAGCTTAGTTCAATCAGCACACTATTTGTTTGACAAAATGTTCACATATGTCAAACAGTAAAAATTGTTTAAAAGTATCGTGCAAAAATCAGTGGGGGTTTTACAGTGGTATCAGAGCTAGAATTCCTACCAGCTTGCAAATTTTGGATACACAGTTTGGTTTCAAAAATTTCAAGGCAGTATTGGGTTTCTTTCAGTTGCATGATCATTTATGAATCCGGAGGACGGGGAATATATAACCCACAAGAGTAGAAGGAAGAGAGCAGCTGATAACCTATTTGATTTAGAATCAAAAGAAGAGGAAAACATGGGTGACAGGCGTGAACTACCAAAGGGCAGCACTATGCAGATATTGAATGACCTTGCAAGGGGTCAACAACAGTTAATTCAACTCCTTACTCAGTTTATGACAAATCTAAACAATGCTAGTAATAATGGCACATAAGAGACTAATGGTCATAACGGTGATAATGACAACAATGGGAATAATGGTGAAGGGAGCAACACTCACATTCTTGCACAGAGTCACACTAGGGCAGCTAGTAGAGTGACTCATAGACCACTTTTACCTCAATTCTTGGGAGGGCAGCGGGCTGGAAATTAAGGACAGCAAGGACAAGGTGAAGGGTTCACTGATTACTTGAGAGAGTATCAAGCTCTCGGTGATGAGTTTCATGCAGCTATGCCTTTACAAGATTTTTACACCATTAAAAATAGGAATAGACCAAGAGATCACAATAGAGGCCCTCAGAATCAGGATCTCCAACAAAAGGTTGGAAAGTTGTCCATTCCTTCTTTTGGTAGCTCTAACAAATGCACTATTAGAGCTTGGATTCAGAAGTTGGATACATATTTCCAACTCAACCCCATGTTGGAAACATAAGTGATCAAATATGCTACCTTGCATTTCAATGGAGAGGCCCATGAGTGGTCATACCATGGGCTGGTCACATTGGGGCATGTCAGCATTACTTCATACTTGGACTTCACATAGAAGTCAACTGACAGATTTGACAAAAAAGATCCAGAGTTACATTTCAAGGAGTTGACACAGCTTAAGCAGGTTGGGATAGTGGGTGCCTACATTTCAGAGTTTCAAAGGCTCTCGATCATGTTGACGGATGTGTCAGAGCATAGGTTTGATCATTCTTTTTATTGAGGGATTAACCGACCCACTGCGTGGTTCGATTAAGGCCTTCAAACCAAAGTCATTATAGGATGCTATCATTAGAGCACATGACATGGAGAACTCTATCCCAAAGAGTAAATTCCCATCAAAGCCTTTCATTCCTCAGAAAAAAAAAGACAAGAAACCCTTCCAGAAGGAGTGGCCCAAGAAAGACAAGTTGGATGTGAGGCTCGAAGAGAGTTGAGGAGGAAGAGGCTTTGTTTCAATTGTAAGGAGCCATGGGAGCCTAGACATAGATGCATGGGTAAGGGTAAGGTACATTATATTGAGGCACTTTTTGATAGTGATGGTGAAGAGGAAGCAGAACAAATTCAGAGCAGCGAACATAGTAGTTCAGATGATGAGGTAAAGAGTGGAGTTATTGCCATTTTATCAGGTACTCCTAGATTTAATTCTTTCAAAGTTAGGGGAGTATTACAGGGATAGCGAGTCATGGTTCTAATTGATAGTGGGGCAACCCACAATTTCATAGACTCAACATTGGTGACTAAGAGAGGTATTCTTGCAGAGAACTTTGAGGGATTTAATGTGGTGGTACCTGATGGGTTCAGTATGACATGCACACAAAAGGTTTTTGGCGGGAAAACAGTGTTCTTTAACACTAAATATGAATTTAATATATACAAATAATACTGAAATATAATATAATAAATATTTTTAAAATAATATATAATGTGAACTTTTGGGCCAACCATTTGGGGCGGCTGGTATATTTAATATTATCAATTGTTTTGGGCACATGTTTGGTGAATCTGTTGGAGATGAAAACCTCTAGGGATTCACTTCAAGGTGGGACGACACTCTCACCTTGCAGTTGTGTGTTTTTTCTCTAATATTCAACCAATAAATTCCCTAATTACATGCTCATGCGATTTCGGGTTTGGGCGACATAACATTGGACAGGAGCATAGAAGAGGGGGAGAATGATTGGTGGCGGAGCCTCTAGCTCACGCCACCTCGAAGGTCATCAACGCTTCATCACAATAGCTACTAAGGAGGCGACTAGGAATCCAAGGGAGACACTGTTGGTAAGACGCCAATTTAATTGCTACAATGCCTCAATCTCGACTTTGAGTTCATGAACCGCATCAACGATTTCAACGCCACTAGCGAGCAAGACTTGAAGGAATCCACGCGAGAGCTTGGAAGGAAGGGTGCCATCAATTAGCCCATCGCTCATATCGAACCAATCTGTGCGACCCATCCCTCAATTTCGGATCACTCACAATTTGCATTTGGATCACGATTATTTGCACTAGTCCCTACATTCGCTATTATCGCAAAGTTGTTATCTCCATATCGAGCAAGTTTGCAAATTGTTATAACTATTAAAGGATTGGAATTGTTTCAAAATTGCTAAACTGATTGTATTCGTGAGTCATCTCCCTGTTGTGAATGGTTATAACGGTCGCACCGTTCTAGGTGAACTCTACTACTTAATCACTGTGATTCTTACATATATATGTTCAGAAGTGCTACTCCATTTGATGTTATCAATCCCTGCTGTTGTAAATTGAATCTATGATTGGCATTTGTTTTCAGATCTGACTATGTGTGTTTCCTATATCAGCGTTTGTGGTTGTTGTGTGAGATTAGTGTTTGGCATCTTTCAGTGGTATCAGAGCTCGACATCTTGCCAGCCTGTGTACCCTTTCATGAGCAACAGGAATCTGAGGTATCATCTTAGGGAAAAGAACAAGGCTACCATGGGTGACAAGGAAGATGAAGGTCAGCAGTTTGTCAAGGAATCCAAAGAATTCCAAACTAACATGAGGGAAACTATGGTAGAAATGGTCCAACTATTGAGCTGATTAAACTAGCAATTGAGTGCTGGTAGGACTATGCCAAATGGAGCTGAGGGAAGCAGCTCAAGTGTGGTGAAACCTGCAGCCTCTACAAAAAATTTCAGAGCCAAATTCTTGGAAAAAGGAGCAGAAAACGAAACAGAAGCACCACCTGATCAAGAAGATGAAATTGCCAGACCTCATAACGAATATCATGCTTTGAGTGTGCCATACGCAAAGATTTAACTTTCACAGAGTTTCATGACATGCAGACAACGAGTGGGCATAGGAGAAGGTATGAAGATAGGAAAGATATCCAACATCGTTTGGGAAAGATCACCATTCCAGTTTTTGATGGATCAAGGAGCTCTTCAGCAAGGGCTTGGTTGCAGAAATCGGATATATATTTCTCTATGAATCCAATGTATGAAGAGGAAGCCATCAAATTTTCCACCTTGCATCTTGAGGGATTGACCCATGAATGGTGGTATCATGGTATGGTAACACAAGGACATGACTCCATCACAACTTTGGAAGATTTCAACTAGAGATTGATAGAGAGATTTGATAGGAAAGATCCAGAGATTCATTTCTGCGAATTGGCACAGCTAAGGCAAGAGGGAAAAGTGGAAAATTACTATGTTCCACCAAGTTTCCGGGACGGCGGGACGCGTTTCGGGGACGGCAAATTTTTTAGGGGATTTTAGGGGACGAGGGGATGGCTGTATATATATATATATATATATATAGAGAGAGAGAGAGAGAGAGATAGATAAATTTTAAAAATATAGGGAAATTCCAGATATTCATATGAGTAATGATAATCATAACAATCACCAATCATATTGACATATGCATCATAGAATTGAATTATCAAACAAATTAATACTACAACTACCTATTTGCATCCATGGACCATAATTCATGTCAAATAGTCAATGTGCATATGATATAAAATAATAAAATGCCCAAAAGGCTACAAGTTTGTACTACAAATGTCAAAATGACAAAGTCACAAGTGTCCAAAGGCAAAACATAGAAATAGAAAGTATAGAAATAGAAAGTATGATGATTGCCGCTACTCGGCATCTGCCAACATTGCATCAAAATCAGAATCATAGTCCAAGTCACTGTCACTGTGAGGGGCTGGCTCATCTAATGGAACTCCAACCAATCCCTCCTGTCTCTCCTCCTCATCAATTTGTGTGACATCCTCTGGATCAACATCCCATCGTAATGCTGGAGTCTGTCTATACTCAGGAGTCTAACGATCCTAGAGTCGCAAAGCACTATGCACAGCGACTAATTTTTCTGCCCGTCTAGAGGTCAGCTTATTCCTCTTGATAGAGTGAATAAAGCCGTATGTTGACCAATTCCTCTCTGCAGCAGAGGAACTAGCAACCTGTGAGAGGAGACAAAATTTAAAAACTAAATTAGTAATTTAAATTTACTAATTAGGACATTCAATTTAAATTATGATTATATAAATGTTCAAACTTCAACACTCATCTAAATCAAATTATGTTAATCTAATGTATTACCTGTGAAAGGAGGTGAACAGCAAGCGTCCTCAATTGTGGTGCATCCTTCCCATGCCATGACCACCATCCAATAGGATCCCTTTGAGCTACTGTAGTTCTATCTACCCTGGCCTCTGGTTTGCCGAATGTTGGACCACGGAGATTAACAAAATCAGTGAACTGTGTACGAACTAGACTGGCCTCCTCAATTGAATATATTTTTGCAAGGGCCCTCATAAACCCTTCTTTCACCTCATCATCATCACAAGGAGGCATCCTACCAGGTCTAGGTACATACCATTTGGGATTAAGAGCAAAGGCTGCCATATGAAGCGGGGTGTTCATAGTGTTCCACCGCCTTGTCACAATGGGCCTAATTTTTTGCTCATATAATCCCGAATTAGGATCCTTATCAGAAATTGCTTTCTTCATTTTTCCAAGCATGGAGTCAAAAGTTTCATAAATCTCTCCAAGACTTGGAGAGTCTGTATCAGCATATCTAATGACATCCACAATAGGTGAAATGATGGAGCAAACAAATCTGCAAACAAAAATTTGAAAAAAGACAAGTTAGAACTTAGAAAATAAAAAAAATTAATAATAAAATCATATATATATTTATAAAATCAGCAATCAATAACAAATTATTAATTAACAATTTTTTTACCTCACATTGGACCACCAATTATCATCAAGAATTTTTTGTTTGATGCTTCTCCCTTCTGCAGTGCTTGCCATAGACCATCTATTCCACTCTGAATTAACCATCATCAATTGTAGAGCCTCCTGTACCTCAAGCATCCTCTCTAACAAAATAAAGTAGTTGGCATACCTTGTTGCTACAAGCTTGAGAAATTCCTTCTTTGAAAATGTCCTAAAGAGGGCAAGTGAGGTGTGATGGTTGCAAATAAACATCTGAATGTCTCTAGCCTCTACAACCACCTGGTGCACCCAATCCATCTTCCCTATGTCTTTCAATGCGTTGTTCAACGCATGAACACAACAAGGGGTCCAAAAGATGTGCTTGTAAGCACTCTCAACCATCAAACCTGCTAATCTGCACACACGTGCTGAATCAGTAACCACCTACACAACATTGGTTGCCCCAACCTCCTCTATAGCCTCTTTCAAAATATTAAATTGGAATTCTGCATCCTTGCGCTTTCCAGAACAATCAATGGCTCTAAGGAAATATGAACCAGCTGAACATGTGACTATGATGTTTATAAGTGGCCGTTGTCTAATATCGGTCCACCCATCCATGATAATAGAGCAACCTGTTCTAATCCAACACTGTCTCATGTCCTCCATCACCACACTCACCTTAGAATATTCTTTTTCAAGGAGTGTAGTGCGTAATTTATGTTCTCCAGGGGGAATGAATGAGGTACCAACATTTGCCACATCTCTAAACATTTGTTTGAAGTAGGGAGAACGTGCTACATGGAATGGGATAGCATGGGCATAGAAAAATTTGGCAATGGAAGACTCTGCCACATCTCGTGCTTGCACATTGAACATATTTGCAACTGTATTTTGCTGCTCACTAGAAGTAGCAGCCTTCCTCTTCCCTCTTGTGGAAATATGAACATCACCCGCACCACTACTACCACTACCAACACTAGGACTACCAAGCATAGAGGGCATAGGTGAGGTTGAATGTGCGGATTAAGTTTGCATAAGCTGATCCATAGGCCTTCCTCCGGCCTCCATGTGCAATCTATAACACTCTATCCTCTCAAAATCTTTTATTTCTTTACAACCCTTGACCCCATGGCCTCCAAAACCCAATAGATGAGAATAGACTCTTGTATAGCTCCCATTATATTTTTCTTTGCAAATGTGACATAGCCACAATCTACCACCCCCAGTGTTTTTCCCTTTGCCTTTGTCTACACGTGATGCTAGTTGAAGAAGAAGTTTTTTAGGATTAAAAGGGCCTTTTGCATATTTTTTCAAATCTTCAGAAGGGATATCAAATAGGTTTGTTTGAGGCTTCCCCATATGAACTGATTGGTTTTCTTCCCCCCTCTCAACATCCCCACTATCTTCACTATTGCTGCTCATTTTGTTTTCTTTTGGTTTTTGCAAACTGAAAATTAAAAAAAAAAACAAAAAATCATACATTTTATCATTTTAACTTAGAAAAAAATGGAAAAAAATGAAAGATAATGGAAGAATAACTTACCTCTTTCACTTTTTTTGCTGGTTGCTGCCTTAATGCTCTCCTTTTTTCTTCCTAAATGCTGGTTTTTCTTCTCCAACAACTCCTTCAAACCCTCCTCTTTCTCTTCTCACTTTTGCTCTTGGCTGCAATTTTATTTTAGCAAGTTAAAATGAGATCAAATGAAGGGAAAAAAATGTTTTAAGTGGCCATATTAGGGTTGGGAAGGCGTGGGGCCCACAAAGGAATGAATTAAAAAAGAGAAAATTAAAAAAAAACTTTAGTTTTTGTGTTTTAAATGTTGCTGGGCGACGGGGGACAGCCGGCCGTCCCCGGGATGGTCGAGGGACGGCTAGGCGTCCCCTATCCGTCCCCTGGACGGCTGGCCATCCCCTTTCCGTTCTAGGACGTTTCCTCTAATCGGGGACGTCCCCTAATTTCGGGGACTTTTGGGGGACGGCTGTCAGCCGGACGCCTAGGCGCCCCCTGTCCCCGAAACGTTTCCGGGACGGGTACGGGGGGCAAAAACCTAGGGGACGTGTCCCCGTGTATCCTTGGAAAATTATGTTGAGTTTGAGAGACTTCCAATGATGATCCCCGATGTAACAAAAAGAAGACTCATAGTCCTATTTATTGAAGGCCTATCCGAACCCCTCAAGGGATTGCTGAGGGCATTTGATCTCACTAAAAGATGCTATTAGGAGAGCCTTGAACTTGGATGCTCAGTGGCCAAGGACAAATCATACACCAAAAAGGAACCCCCTTTTGTTCCTGAGAGGTTTCCTCTAAAGGACATGCCTCCACCTCAGGTAGCACCACCCAAGCCCAACCAATCAGACACATCTAAGAATGAGCTTTGAAGGAGAAAGTTGTATTTTACATGTAGAGAGCCATGGCAGCCAGGTCACCATGTTTGAGGAAGGGCCACATACACTACGTTGAGGTGGTTTTAGATGAAGATTTAGAGAATGAGGTAGCTGATCTGGAGATAACTGTGACCAAAGATGCGCACAAAACTCAAGAGAATGGACATCCAGGAGGCAAACTTGCAACACTGTGAAGAGCACCAAGATATCATTCGTTTCAAGTTAGAGGATTTTTGCAAGGGCAGCGAGTGACAGTTTTGATTGACAGTGGGGCTACCCACAATTTTATTGATGAGAGGTTGGTAGCTAAGATGGGATTGAAGCTTGAAGATTTTGAAGGGTTTAATGTCACAGTGATTGATGGATACACTCTACCTTGTAATAGGAGGATTTAGTAGTTGGATTTGACTCTTGGCAGCCATAAGATGAGGGATGATTTCTACGTGATTGGCATAGGTGACATAGAGGTGGTCCTAGGAGTGAAATTGTTTCATTCACTCGGAGAGTACACGCAGAATTATTAAACTATGGAGTTGAAGTTCAAATCTAATGGGAAGGAGATAGACCTTCGTGGCCTTTCTAATGGAGGTCCAATGGTGGTGTCAGCCAAGTGTATGGAGAGGGCTTTGCATAGAGATCAAGTTGTTTGGGCAGCTGAATGCTTGATTATGGATACAGGGCCTTCCAAGGAAGGGAAATCTTTTCATGTCGACATTCAGCCCATCCTAGATAATCATAGTAAGGTTTTTGATGATAGTCCTCATGGTTTACCTCCGAAGAGGGGTTTCCAACATGTGATTGAGCTTGAAGAGGGGGAAAATCCAGTCATCACTACCCCCTACTGTCATCCACAGGCATATAAGTAAGAGATTGAGAAGACAATTAAGGAGCTACTAGACATGGGGCATATACATCCAAGTTCCAGACCCTTTGCATCATCAATGGTTTTGGTCAAAAAGACAATCAATAACCGCTACCCAATTCCCAAGATCGACGAATTGATAGATGAGCTCCATGGCACAGTATACTTCTCCAAAATTGATCTGTGTTCGAGGTATCATCAGATAAGGATGAGAGAGGAAGATGTGCACAAGACGGCTTTCAGGTGCCATTACGAACATTACGAGTTTTTAGTCATGCCTTTTGGATTAACCAATGCCCCTGCCACTTTCCAATCATGCATGAATCAAGTATTCATTGTGCAATTGAGGAAATTCGTGTTGGTTTTCTTTGATGATATCTTGATCTACAGTAACATGGGAAAATCATTTGAAGCATATAGATGAGGTACTTGGCATTCTTGAGCAACATTCATTCTACGCCAAAGTATCAAAATGTGAGTTTGGTTTGACTGAAATTTTGTATTTGGGGCATAAGATTAGTGCTCAAGGGGTTAGTGTTGATGAGAAGAAGATCAAGGAAATCTAGGATTGGCCTAGGCCAAGAACTTTGTCACAATTGAGAGGATTTGTGGGCTTATTTAGCTACTATAGGAGGTTTGTGAAAGGGCTTTCACAACTTGCAACTCCATTGACCAATTTGACAAAGAAGGGAGCATTCTCTTGGAGCCCTACACCACAACAAGTTTTTGATAAGCTTAAGGAGGTAATGAGTTCATGTCCTGTTTTGGCTATTCCTGATTTCTCACTCCCTTTTGTACTTGAGTGTGATGTTGGAGAGGGTATTGGAGCGGTTTTGATGCAAAATAGACATCCTATAGCATATGATAGTAGGAAGCTCAAGGATTCAAAGAGGGGCTTCTCTATTTATGACAAGGAGATGCCAGCTATCATGCATGCACTTGCCAAATTCAGACAATACTTAGTGTGTGGGAAGTTTGTGGTCAAAACAGTTCATAACAGCCTCAAATTCTTCCTCAATCAATGTGACTTGAATAATAGGCAGCAAAAATGGGTAAGCAAACTTCAAGCCTATGGTTTTGATATTGAAAATGTGAAGGGAAAAAACAATGTGGTGGCTGATGCACTCTCTAGGAAGCCTTATTTCTGTTCTATTTTTTATATATTTGTTGATTGGAAGGCTGCCATAATAGCTGAATATGCCAAAGATTCCTTTGCTACTGACACTTTAGATGGGAAGTTGCGTGATGATAGATACAACATGGTTGAAGACCTCATACTCTACAAAGATCGTGTGTACCTTGTACAAAAATCTAAGGTATAGGAGAGGATTATGAGAGCTTGTCATGACACACCTCTTTCTGGTCATCCGGGCTTCTACAACACATACAAGCAAGTAAGCAAGCGTTTTTCATAGAAAGGACTAAAGAATGATGTGTTGCAGCATGTTAGGGAGTGTTTGGTGTAACAACAAAACAAAACAAAGCATCGTCTTTCTAGCTGGCTTGTTGCAGCCCTTACCCATCCCAAAACAAAAATGGGAAAGCACCTCCATGGATTTCATTACTGGGCTACCTAAGGTTCAAGGTAAAGACTGTATTTATGTGGTGTAATGTAATGTCCCCTTTTCCTAGGTCAATATCTTTTGCGGTGGTTAGTCTACCATCTGGTCCCCGTAGGCTAACATGGTGTGTAAGGGACCCCTTTGAGGGTAATTTGAGGCTCTTCAGCAGGCTGTTTGATGTTCATTTCAGTACTCTTCAGCTCAATGTCCCAATTTATTTGTGGTATGCCTTTCAAAGGCCATTCAAGATACTTTTACCCACACTTACTCTTTTTAGTAAGTCACTTGGTCATATTGCTCATACTTACTATTTATAGTAAGTAATATATAGATCAGCTATCATCACGTCTATATTTGGAAAATGTGAATGGATCACTTCCACGAGTTGGTGTTGGAAAAGGTTAATTATATTATTAAAGTTAATTTAACTTTAATAATATCATTTATTAATGAAAACTTTATATTATGGAGTTATAAGGAGTTAAGGGGTGATATTTGGCATTTAATAAAGTATTATATTTTAATATTACTTTATGAAATATCATTTTAAAAAGCTAATGTATTAAATGCCAACAAAAGAAAATATCAAAAGCTAGTTGGAATTTGGGAAAGTATAAAAAGAAAAAGTGATTGCTTTTTCATTATTCATTATTATTATTCTTGTTTTGGACAAATTTGGGAGAAGAGCTTCAGCAAGGGTTTACTGGTTGAAAGCCATAGCTTTTTGAGGACGAAAACCCTTAGAGAGGACAGTGTTTGCAGGTGTGAAAGCTCACCCAAGAGCACTTGATTGGATAATCACATCCAGAGGTTATATTTGAGTTTCAACGATTTACAGGAAAGAATCTAGTTTTCAGGGTTTGAAGTTTTATTCAGAAATCTGAAAATATATTGATTGTACTTCTAGAACGATTATTCTTTTGGGAGTTTGAATGATTCTATTTGTTGGTCAAATAATATTGTGGTATCTATTTTGTTGGTGAATGTGGAGAGCTCCTTTGGTTTTTGGCATAGGGTTTGAAGAGGTCCTTATTGCTGCTGAGACATGAGGCTGATGTTCATCATTTTTTATCACTATTTTCCAACGCAGGTCTTTGCAGGCTTAATACCCTCATTTCTGCTAGGTGTGTGAGCTTGTGCCAGGCGTGATTTCCAGGAGGTTAACTTGTTGCTGCAGTCACAGTCCTCCTATCTCTGCAGACATAGACTTCTATTGCCAGCCGTAACTATTACCAAGTGCTACCATTACCTGGGAACCCACTAAAAAATGGTATTTAATAATATGTTTGAAATTTGAATTTCTAAGTAAGAATATTGCTACTATTGTCATTGCTCAAAAAATTAAATATTGAGAGTCCATATCTCATTTGCTTGTATTTAAATGAACTCCTAGATTCAAGAAATGCATTTGCCAGTTGTTATCTATTTGTTGAGTGATTCTATGTGATTTTGCAAGCCTCATAATCTCTTAAAACACTCAGTTCAGTTTGCATGCTACATGTTTGAAAAAATGTCCCATATGTCAAACTAAATTAATCGAGCCAAATTGCAAGTCTCAAATTGGAGTGGGACATTATAGTGGTATCAGAGCACAACATTTCATGCTAGCCTAAGGTGTTATCAAAAACGGAATTTTCAGATTTCTTGTTGAGTTCCGACACTCATTAATTAGTTTCAGTTATTAGAAGCAAGAGTAAAAGATGCCTACAGTTGATAAGTCTGTATGTGAGTTGATGCAAGAATTGTTTAATTCGATGGACCCAAACATTAAAAGGGGGTATCTAAAGATAGTTACAAAACCCAAACATATGGAACCATGTGTGAAAGAAGATGAGCGAAAGACTCCATCAAAGAACTCAGGTGGATCCTGAAACTGCAATATATGTAGAAACTAGCACAAAGGAGGAGTTAGAAAAGAAGATGCTAGAACCAAAAACAAATAATGATGAAGCTGAAATTTCAAAAGCAATTGTAGAGGAAGAGTACTTGAGTCCTCTTGAAGAAGATAACATAGAGCCTCCTTGTGAAGGAAAGTTAGATCATGGGGATTATTGGCCTAAACGAAATGTTGAAAGTAACTTTCAAGTTTTTGATAATCCACTCTTAAAGATGAAAGCAAAAATATCTTATGGTAACCCACTTTATGAGGTAGAGTTACAAGATGATCTTGTTGAGAACATGTGCATGAGAAAGGGGCCTCATTTGAAATTAATGAGGGTTTTGAGCACCCTGAAATTTTTGAATCAGCAACTGTTAATGACTTTTTTTATCATTTTGAAGATGTTTGTTGTACCCCAAATTAAAAATTTTGCTACCCTTAGGCATTTTGAAGAAATGAGTAAAAGTTTTGTCAAATTTGTCAAAAAAGGTCAAAATAGGGTGTGCATGTCTTGCATGAGAGTCAAAAACTCAAAATTTTCAAAATTTGATGATCTGGGTCTGCTCAAACGACCAAATCTACAAAACCTAGATCTCGGTTTTTTGGCCCTACTTTTTAGGAAAATTGCTATTTTTAGAAACTTTCTAAAAATGGGAACTTTTTCTATGTTTTTCTGGGTTTCTTTTGAAACGGATGCTAGCAAAATTTTCTAAAAATAGAAATCCAGGCTGTTACGGATCAAACTGATTTTGATTGGCTCAAAATACTTCCTCATCAGGCTGGTGTAGTCAGAATCATAAAACGATCAGTTTTGCCCTAGTGGGTCTATTCTATTTTTTTTTGTAATTTCAGAAAGCATTTCAGGAACTCTGAAGCCATTAATGGAGACCAGCCAGCTGCCAGGTGTCAAATGTAAACATTCAAATGTTCGACGTGAACGCAAAATGAAGAACGAAGGAAGAAGTTGCAAAGGTTGAAAATGGTGAAATTTTGGCTAACTCTGTCAATCATGGGCGCCCCAAAGGGAGATAGGCGCCCAACTTTTCAGGGCATCAGATGGTGGAATCAGGGTTCATGCTCCTAGGCAATGTTGTTCAGATTCTTCCCAGCTCCACGATGAGTCCAGCAGCGCAATCATCAGATCAACCAGTCATCTGGAATTCAAGATCAAACGGGGAGGTCTCAACTAAAAGACAGAATGCAAACCACGAAAATATCAAAAAATATTCTAAGTCTGGGAGCTTTGGGTGCCCTAGGTGCCCAGGGGCGCCCAGCCTTTTGAGAGGTCAAACTCAGCAATTAGGATTTGCAAATGTGCTCAATCTCTTCAGGATCCTGTCAGCTTCGCAATGAATATCTTCGCCAGATCATCAAACTTGTCAATCACCGGCAAATCGAAATTGAACAAGTGATGTAACATGAAGGTTCAAGTTTGAAGATTGAAAATTTAGCAAAAATGGCTAAGTCTAGAGGAAATGGGCGCCCCAAAAGCAGATAGGTGCCCTAGATTTTGAAGGCTTAAATGAGTGAATTTGTAGATGAAGCCTCTCGTATGACTTCCTCAGAGTTGATCAAGCTTTCCAACGCAATCATCAACATGTCAATCAAAGTTGGCAGTCATCAAATGTCGAAGGCAAAACAGAGTGAAAAACATGAGCAAAATCACAGAAGTCAAAAGCAAAGGCTAAAAACTCAGAAAGTATTCTAACTCTGGTGAAGTTGGGTGCCCCAGCTAGCCAGGGGTGCCCAAGCTTTTGAGCTCTCAGTTTCAACTTTTAGGAGACATCACTCCTAAGAGACCCCCTTCAGAATCTTCTCAGCTATCCAGCGAATCTGACAGTCAGCCTATCGGATCAATCTAGCTCCCGAAATCGCGAATTCATCAAAAGATCAAAGGGAAATGAAGAGAACTTGAAGAACGGAGAATTGGCTAACACTAAGAAAGTCAGGCACCCCAGAAGGAGATGGGCGCCCATGATTTTGAAGGTCTAAATGAAGTTTCTAGCCAGAGTTGCCTCCAGAACAATCTTGTCAGATTCGATCAACCTTCACGATGAATCATTTAGCTCGACCATCGGATCAATATAGAAGCCGGAAATCGAAGATCAAACAAGGTTCAAAATCATGAAAAGGTTGAAAACTCAGAAAAATGACTAAGTCTGGAGAAGATAGGTGCCTCCAGCCAAGAAGGGTGCCCAAGAAGCCATGCCTTAGCCAATTTTTCAAAATTTCAAAATTTCATGGAGAATAAAAACGTCCAAATTCAATGAACAAACTCAGGCTGGGGTTTGAGGAGTGAAAGGAAAAAAAGAAAGCAGATTTTCTCATCCTCAAACTTATTTAAGGAGTCCTCTTTCATTTTTCATATTTTCTTGTAGATGGCACCCAAGTTGGAGAGGGTCAGCAAATAGAATTTTTTCTTTTCAGGATTCAAAAACCATAGCTTGCTGATTTTTTTCAAAGTTCAAAAATTTTCAGACCAACAACAAAGGAGCTTGCTTTTTCATGCTTTTTTCATCTAGAACATCAATTCTTTGAAGGAGGTCAAGATTTTCAATTTTTAGCGATCTGGGTCATCTCAGCTCATGATTCTAAACAAGTTTTGAAGAAATTTTTCAAGTTGCAGCAGCCACTTTTTTCATCCATGTCAAAAAAATCATCAAAATTTTCAAGATTTGATCATCTAGGTCCTTCTAAAACATACTTTTGAATAAAACCCAGATGCCAGGTTTTCTGTAAAAAATTTCAGATTCTAGGGTTTGCTGCTTTTTCAATCAGCCTTTAGTATTTTCAACATCTGATCAACTGGGTTCATCTCAAATGTGCTTCTGAACAAAACCCAGGTGCCAGCTTTTTTCAAGAAAATCTAAAGAAATTAGGGTTTGCTACTTTTTTAGTCTACACTCAAAATTTTCAAAAACGGGTGATCTGAGTCTTCTTGTAACGAAATTCTGAACAAAACCCATATCTCAAAAAAAAATTGAAAAATTCGTCCGTTTGAAGAAGAAAAACCAGCAGGCTAAATTTAGAAAGTTGTGCAAAACTTGTCTGAACATAGGCAAGTTTACAGTCATTCTTCAAGGTTTTCAGTATGGAGTACACTCCCCTCGAGTACAAGACTAAATCAGCTCTCTATCACGACTTCATCAAAACAGCTAAGACTGACTTGCACCACATTAAGATAGAGTTCAATTTGCAACCATTGGAAAATGTAGGCAACATTGCAGTCAGGAACCTTGGTCACTCTGGACTACTTGCAACAACATCCACTCCTATTTTAGTGCAAAGTGAGGAATTTGTAATTGCTTACATCAAGCATTACAATTCGGCGACTCAGGAGATTCAGTCGGTAGATGGTAGAGTGATTTGCAACCTAAAACCAGATATGATTGAAAGATGCTTCTCAATACCACCTTGGCCTGAAAGTGTAACTATCTCCAAAGAAGAATGTGAAAAAGTATGGGACATGCATAAGAAGAAATACAGCAAGAAGGTTGCACAGAAGTGGATGAAAGAAAAACATAAAACTTTGCCAATTTCCATGATGTCAGCAAGGTTTGAGAAAGCGGCCAATGAGGTTGAAGATTTTCTGAGATCGATTGCAGATGGTGAAGAAATCCTAAAAAGTGAAACTTTGCTATTGATAGTATTGATGCACCTAACAGAGACACAGTTTCCAACTTTTTGGCAAATGTGATCGAGATTTAAAGCAGCCTTCATCTAGAAGCTTTCTTTCCGCTTTCTTTCTATTCTCATCCCAATTCTTATCTACTCTTTGGAGAAGAGAAAGAAGATAAAATGTAATGTTGGCATTTCCTATTTTTCCTGCTTTCTTAGGTGGTTAGATGCTATCTTCTTTTAGTTTTAGAAATAAAGTGCTTGCATGTTGGCAAGTCTTGTTGTAAAAGAAAGGAGATTTTAGGGTTCCCTACTCCTCTGCTTGTGTATAAATAAGGGCAGCCTTGCCCATTTTTCTTTAACGGTTATTGTGATAGAAAATTGCGAGCCTGTAATGCAGCAAGTTGTTATTCAGTGTTAGTTCACTTTGTGTAAGAGCAAGTTTGCAAGCCTCTTTAGCTGCAAGTTCTTGTTCAGTGCATGTGTCTTGTGTCAATTTATTATGGTTTGATGGCTAAACTGTAGGCCTATTTTGCTACAATCCTGCTGTCCTAGAAGTGTAATCTTTTGTGCCTGAATTTTGAGAAAATAAAGTCTTGTGCCTGCTTTGCTGCCCTAATATAAAGTCTCAAATTTCCGTTTATTGTGTTATGCTTATATGATCTCCATTTCAGCTTGCATTGAAAGTAAGTAGATGTATGTTGGAAGAAGAGTTTATCTATGTATTTTGTCAGAAAATTCTTCCTTGTCCATTTCTAATTCTCTTGCTCTATGTTTACTTGAGAAATTAGAAACGTCATTACAGAAAATCTCAACTGTGGTGCTAGAGTTTTTTAACCTTGTGCTCTTAGCTGAACAAAAAGATAGGCAAATTAGTTTTAGTTTACTTTCTTTTTAACAACATTAGCAAAGAGGGAGCTTCCCCTCCTAATTTGAAGAGCAGGTTACTGCACATAGCTGTCCATTTCTAATTCTCATTCCAGAGGTGCGAATTAAAACGCCAACAATGTTAATTCAGTCTACGAGCGGAGATTTTCAATTCATAAAACATACAGGTCTGATTTATAGGAAAGTTACGTTGGAGAGTATTCCTGGCTGGGTACCCATGCTTGGGATCCTTAGCATGGATTGACGGAGCTCATCGGGATTGGTAGGAACGATACTAGGAGGGGTAAGGAACAAGATTTCAGAACTAATAGTGTTGTTCATCTCCTTACCAGTCAATATGTGATTCCAATTGCTCGCCTACAAATGGATTGGCGCAAGATTTTAAGCAAAGATTGGAGCAATGAACAAATGGATACTCTTGGTAGTATTCCTTGGCAAGGAGTGGGTAGGATTTTTAGTCATGAGCTTGCTATTTGGTTGCAGGTCAGCCACCACACATTTTGGTTTGCTCTCATTCAACAAAGTTGGCACATTATTCCATGCCAAGGAAGTAAAGGATTTCAATTGGAAATTGCTTGGAAGTGTTTCCCAACCACTTTCAAGTTAATCTTGCACAAGACACTACTTATCTCACATGTGTATATGTGGGAATCCTTTGTCTATTGTTGTTACTCCTTATACTTATCTCACATGTGTATACGTGGGAATCCTTTGTCTGTTGTTGTTACTCCTTATATATAGCACTCAAATCAGATTGTACTTTGTTGATTCCAGTTTTGAATATTATTTCCTCCTTCAAACCTTCCAAACACTGAGAGTTCATCTTATGAAGGTTTGTGATGTAAACTTTGATAGATTACTCACAGTGTTAGTATGGGGCAATGAACTTCCCACATGTTGGGTTTAATCATTTAGAGTCTCCTGAGGTTGGAACGGAAAGAATTTTCAGAGATCTACAAGATTGTATCGGCACAGCTCAAAGGAGGCATGTTAGATTCCTATGGTGCTATGATGATGAGTTTGTGGGACTATTGCAAAGGATTGTTCTCCTTTTCGCAAGAAGATTGGAGGAAATTGCGTTTGTAGTTACAGCTCTGCATGACACCATGAGGAGAGATGCTGAGGATTATGGTTTTGGGTCGAGCAGACTTTCCTTCCTGCTGCCGAGGATAGTGTTAGGCAGTGGGATAGCCGATGTGGATTTCTCTAAGATGTTTTTGCAAGAGATACTTCATGGTATAGATTTCAACATGCACACGGATGATTTGATGACATACAGATGTGGGTTGGATCAAATATTATATAGTCCACTCTGGTATGGCGTGCCTACACCTTCAGAAGATGAAACAGAAACTTGCAAGTCTCCTACTATGTTTCCTCTAGATGGTTGCAAGTCTCTTCATTCACTATGGGTGTGTTGATGTGGTGTGTTGGGATCTAGGTGGTGACAAGATTGGCATGTCAGTTCCACTGGATCCCAATGAGTTGCTTCACTACTCTTGGCATAGTGAAGGATATATTAGAGTAGTGCAGTGGAAGTCAACGGGTGTTGAGTATAGTAGACTCCTATCCAGGATTCACTATGCTTGGCAAAATGTTTCTTTTTCAGAGAGTGACCTACAGAGCTGCCAAGTTTAGCTCTTATCATTATCTAGTGGATGCAGTGGGGTTTTGGTAGAGCATTCTACAAACTGATTTGGGATCCCAACATTCAGATAATAGGCCAGGGTATTCTGGTGAGGATTGTTTGGGGACAAGCAATCATGGGAAGGGCGGACTATAATGTCCCCTTTTCCTAGGTCAATATCTTTTGCACTGGTTAGTCTAGCATCGGGTCTCCTTAGGCTAACATGGTGTGTAGGGGACCCCTTTGAGAGTAATTTGAGGCTCTTCAACAGGCCTTGTAATGTTCATTTCAATACTCTTCAACTCAGTGTCCCAGTTTATTTGTGGTGTGCCTTCCAAAGGCCATTCAAGACGCTTTTACCCACACTTACTATTTTTAGTAAGTCACTTGGTCATATTGCTTATACTTACTATTTATAGTAAGTCATATCTAGATCAGCTGTCATCACGCCTATATTTGGAAAATGTGAATGGATCACTTCCACGAGTTGGTGTTGGTATTATTCGGGGAGTTAATGGTTAATTATATTATTAAAGTTAATTTAACTTTAATAATATCATTTATTAATGATAACTTTATATTATGATGTTATAAGGAGTTAAGGGGTGATATTTGGCATTTAATAAACTATTATATTTTAATATTACTTTATGAAATATCATTTTAAAAAGCTAATGTATTAAATGTATTAAATGCCAACAAAAACAAATATCAAAAGCTAGTTGGAATTTGGGAAAGTATAAAAAGCAAAAGTGATTGCTTTTTCATTATTCATTATTATTATTCTTGTTTTGGACAAATTTGGGAGAAGAGCTTCAGCAAGGATTTGCTGGTTGAAAGCCATAGCTTTTTGAGGACGAAAACCCTCAGAGAGAATAGTGTTTGCAAGTGTGGAAGATCACCTAAGAGCACTTGATTGGATGATCTCATCTAGAGGTTATATTTGAGCTTCAACAATTTATAGGAAAGAATCCAGTTTTCAATGTTTGAAGGTTTATTCGAAAATCTGAAAATATATTGATTGTACTTCCAGAATGATTATTATTTTGGGAGTTTGAATGATTCTATTTGTTGATTGAATAATATTGTGGTATCTATTTTGCATGTGAATGTGGAGAGCTCCTTTGGTTTTTGGCGTAGGGTTTGTTGGCATTTCACTTTGCACCTCTGGAATGCAGATTAGAAATGGACAGCTATGCATAGTTAGACTGCTCTTCAAATTAGGAGGGGAAGCTCCCTCTTCGCTGATTATGCTTAAAAAGAAATACTAAACTACTGCCAATCTTTTTAATCTCAGCTAAGAGCACAAGGTTATAAAACTCTTTGCGTCGTAGCTGAGGTTTTCTCTTTTCTAGAGCTTCAACTACAACTAGGCCTGCTCTAAAGACACTTCTGATAGCTCAAGTAAATTCAAAGCCTGAAAATCAGAAGTAAACAAGGAATGATTTGATTTAACACAAAAGCTTAAACTCACTTCCAGAACACACCCGAACACTCATTGTACTTATTAGATGTAAGCTAAAATAAAGATTTCGGAAGCAAAACATAAGACAAAGTACTAAAATGGATTGAGACAGTAGATCAGAGAAAAATAGGCATGAGATTTCCTTCCTCAATTTTATAACAGCAAATACACTTCTGGGACAGCAGATTGTAGCAAAGATAGGCTTACAATATGTGATCAAACTAGATTACATAGATAAAAGGTGAACAGACACTGAATAACAAAGTTGTAGGCAAAGTAGGCTCAGCAATTTGTTATCACAACGATGGATAAAAAGAAATGGGCAAGGCTGCCCTTATTTATACACAAACGAGGAGTAAGGAACCCTAAAATCTCCTTGTTTTTAACAACTAGACTTGCCAAAATGCAAGCTTTACTTCTAAGACTCAACAAAAGATAACTGACAATTAACAACTAGTCTATAATCAGTTAACTGAAAAAGTTGCAACTATGCATTGATATTTCCAAAGAATAGATATGCATGAATGAGAACAGTAAGTTAAACTCGAAAAAGGCATCGAGCTAACTACTGCTTTTAGTTCTATCCTTGGAAAACATTGCATGCTCCAACTGGTGGCTCACTCATTGATAATCTTGGCGGCTCTGCAACTGGAGTGATGACATTTTATAAATATATCCTCTTGCTTTTATCCTATTTCCCTCTACGGCTTTATGCTTCCAACACTTTTCTTGATTTTTCAATGGAAGAGTATTGTATGATGAAAACCATGAAGTTTGATTGTGAACATGCCCATGCTCATGCTCAAACAACCTGCTAAAAATAGCTTGCTGATTCTAAAAATAGCAGATCTCCTAAAAAATATCTAAGGTCTAGGTTTTGTAAACAATCATGTTCTAAAGAGACCCAGATTGTCAGATTTAGAAAAAGTTGATTTTTTCCCAAGCATGCAAGATCTCCTAAAAAATAGGGCCGAAAAAGCAAATTAAAAATTTCCCAATCTTCTAGAGGAGCAAAATACAGATGGACTCAGCTCGATGAAAATTGAAAAAGATGACCACCTGTTTCTAAAATGTGATGCCCTAGAAAATTAGACCATGAAAAAATGTGCCTTTGTGCTTCCTAATCTCGAATCCACGAAGAACACTGAAAAAGTACTTCGTTTGAGCCTCCACATCTTGATTTCTATCTTTCTTCCTCTAAAAGCTAACCTGCAAATTATGAAGAATGCATGCCAAAAGCCTCTTGAATAGAGTTTGAAGACGAAAAAGCACTTTGCATGCAAAATCCTAAAATTTTGGAATCTATCTATGAAGATAGAAACTTTGCATGCAAAAATCGACTTCGTTTGCATGTGCCATGGTGAATTCCTATTTTGTAGCTGCAAAAAGCACATGCAAAAACATACGCATCTGATGACATCATCAAACACGTAAAACCTCAAAAGTGTTAGCCATTTTTCGCGATTTTTCAACTTTTGCTACAACTGTTGTCAACGATGGAGGCTGAACTAGAAATATGCACGTTGAATTTGAAAAAATTCTAAGTATTGGAAGTTTAGACGCCCTCCTTGAAAAGGGGCGCCCAGCATGCTGGGACTTGGAAATTTTTTGATATTTTCAAATTTTCACTTGTTTTGCATCTGACGAAGCCTGCCTCTAATTTTGATGATCTAACAAACTAGCATTATCAACTAATAAACCTTGTTTGACCATGGCAATGTCATGTTTGACCATTGCTGAAGTGATCCCCAACTTCATACCAGCATTTGACGTCATCTGATCGTGATTGCAAACCCTCGAAGCTATTGTTGGAGATTGAAATGGAAGAAGGCATGTCGGAAATAGAAAAATTTCTAAGGCATGAAACCTTGGGCACCCTTCTTGGCCAAGGGCGCCCAAGCATCCCAACCTTAGCCAATTTTTTGTGATTTTCAAATTTTAACTTTCTCCCTTTCGCATGAAGCCAGTGACCCCTGTTTGATCGTCGATTCTGGTCAGCCGGTGAATGATAGAGTCTGAAATTCAATCAATCTAGCAAGCCTGATCATATCTAAGATGAATTGTACCCTCTACTAGCCTCCATTACTACATCTGACTGATTTTCCGAGAGTCGGAACCGAGCTGACGAAGAAGTTTGAATGGTTTTTGAAAAGCGTGAAAAATATTCCAAGTGTTGAGAAGTTGGGCGCCCTCCTTGAAAAGGGGTGCCTGGGTTCTCCAGAGTTAGCCAAATTTCTTAGATTTTCAATTTTTCTTTGACTTTCTTCGTTTCTTGCAAACTGCCTCTGTTCAATATGTGTTATCCGCTGTTTGACTGATCCTCGGCACTGAATGATGTTGATGTTTATAGCGGCGGGAGATAATTTTCTCTCAAATTTAAAATAATAAATGATTACCAAGGCAAGTGGCCTTGTTACAAATGATATTTTATATTTTTTTTATTTTCTCAAAGAGGCCAACCTAGATGAAAAGTTGCCTAGTTTTGTATATATACAAGGTGGTGATCATTCATTCAAACATCAATTCATTCTCATTTTCATTTGCATTTCTCAAGAAGGAGTTCGCACTTAGCAACAGATCGCCATCTTTAGCAGCAAATCAGATTTCAAGGATAATTATATTCAGCTTGTATCAAGAAGAGACTTATCTATTTATTGTATCAAATTCGCCCTTGAGAAGGGTCTGATTTGTAAGCAGATTTTTGCTCTTATTCTTTCTATATATAAGAGATATTTAGTTGGGTTTTTTTTCCCTCGAGAAGGAGGGTTTTCCCAGGGTAATTTGTTGTGTTCTTTGTTCAGTGTGTTGTATTTCTGCTTATTTACATTTCTGGTCTAAAACTAACATGGTATTAGAGCGGGTTTAAGCAAGATCAGATCAGATTTGTTTAAGCAGCCAAGTCATCTCCTTATCTAGGGCAGTCTATCTAAGTATCGAAGATGGTGAACGGAGTCAAGGCCGAAGATAGGCTTGATGGTGCATCAAATTTCACCTCTTGGAAATTCAGAGTTCTTATTGCCTTAGAAGAAAATGATCTTCTAGATTTCATGGAAATGATGTGCCCAAGCCATCCGATGATGCTGAGAAAATTCAATGGAAGAAGAATGGCACAAAGGCTAGGAAGATCTTGATAGACTCCGTGAAGGATCATCTAGTGCCAATTATCTCCAAGATGAAGACAGCCAAAGATATGTTCGAGGCTCTACAAGGATTGTATGAGATCAACAATACAAGTAGAGCCCTTTCCTTGAGACAACAGTTCCATCATATAAAAATGGCTAAAGGAGATTCAGTCATCTCCTCCTTCATGAAGATTGCTGAGTTGAGAGATCAGCTATGCGGGATTGGAGATATAGTTGAAGATAGAGACCTGGTTATGTTGGCACTAAATGTTCTTCCTCAATCTTGGGAGCTCTTTATCCAAAGCATTAGTGGGAGATCTAAGTTGCCCAAGTTTGATCGTCTTCGAGCTGATTGCATTCAAGAGGAATCTAGATTGACAGCAAGAGGCAATGGGCGAAGCTCTGATAATGAAGAAAATCATGTCCTTGCTGCTCAAGCTTCCAGAAGGAAAGGAAGAGAAGGGAGAAAAGGCAATTTCAAGAGGAATAGAGACAGAAAATCAGATTCTGTTCCAGAACCAAAGAAGAAGGATCTCTCTCGCATTCAATGTTTCAGGTGTGACAAGTATGGTCATTATGCTCGAGATTGCATATCAAAACCAAAGCAACATGCTTCTACTACAGATGTTGATGATGTGTCACCTCAAAAGGAATCTAGAGACAACTCAGGGGGGATTTCTATTCATCTCCGCTCTTTCAAGCAATGTTCCAACTGACAGTGACACTTGGTTGATTGATAGTGGTGCTTCACTCCACATTACAGGATATCGAAAGCATCTTTTGTAAGAGACCTGTCCGTCTCTAACCTCTGAAACCTGATGCTAAGTGACTAGGGTTTGTAATTTTTATGTATTTCCTCAATGATTACCAGGCAAGAAATATGCATGCAAGAAATCAACAATTTTCTTAAGCATAACATGCAAAGATATAAAACTAAAAACATAGATGAATGTTGGAAATTAAAACTTTATTGATATTGCATTATTTCTAAAAGCTTTACAAAGAAAGATACCCGGAAACAATCTTCTGAACTTGAAAAGATGATGAAACCCTTATTCTGAATCTCCCCTGTAAATCTGTTGAAGCACAAAGTTGACTCCTAAATGAAGCCAATCCACGAGCAACCCTTCGGAAGATCTTTCACAACCTCAGTTATGCCAATCAATGAGAGTTTTCGTTCTCACTGATCAAAACTTGTGAAAACCCTAGGTTTCCATCCTCACGAGCCAAGCTCTCCAAAAGCACTAAATCCAATATGTAAAATGATCCAAATGATGCCCTCATTTACTTTTCGATGGCATATACATATTTCTCCAATTTGGTTGATCACTTCTAGAAGTCTCCTTTTAATCATTTAAAATGATATTCAATATTTTCCTTTCACTTTAATAAATGCTTTAATAAACGGACACTCATTAAATAATAATATTTAATGTACTTTAAGTGACCTTTTGAGGGTCATGGCCCCATCGAACATAAAGTGAATTTAAAACTTTATAATTGCACCTTATAATTAATTATTAATAAAGTAATCACTTTATTAATAATTAAATAACATAACTCCACAAATAATCATTATTTCTCAATTATGTCTGAACCTGGGAGTTAACCATTGTATCCACTGTGCATCCAACTGCCTTACTAAAAATAGCAAGGGTCCCTCTCTAACATCCGCTGACTTTCTATAAATAGTAAGTCCCTCAAACTGAACAAGAGACCTCTGAATATCAATGCCTTGGAACATAAAAAGGATCTAGAGAGATGAACACTAACAACTGCCACATGAAGAGCTCCACAACTCCCAAATTGAACCCTCTAACCATCTGCATTAGCCTACGAGGGTCAATTGATAGGCTAATCCTCCAAATACTGATGCTCACGAAAATGGGGACATTACAATCCGCCCTCCCTAAAATTGCTTGTCCCCAAACAATCTTCACTGCAAAGAAACTCCATACCTCGGAAGGCCCAAAAGAAGAACTGTGAAATGTCCCACACGTCTCTGACTGACTTTTTTAGCTTCAGCAAAAACACAACTGCACAAGCTATCCCTGGATCCCAAACCCAAAATGGAAGTCTGCCATGTTTGATACCTTCCGACTTCCTCTTTGCAAAACTGATCTCAACTTCACCATGCTGAAAATGGTGAAGTAAACCCATGGGACCCATCCAAACTACAACACTAACTCTATCACCACCTGGATCCCAATATAATCCGTACACACATCCGTCCATACTGTGGAAATATGAATATCTGAAAGTGTCTGTATCACAACAACTATCTCCATCCTCTGCTAGACTCCCATGGATGTGTTGACTCTGCAAGTTACCCCCCACAAATGACAAACTCGGGTACTTGCAACTACTGACTCCATCTACTGAAGATGGTGAATACCCCTCCCACAAAGGATAGTATAATCTTGAAACCAATCCACACCGATGCATCATCAAGTCCTCTGTGTGTGGATCAAAAGAAAAGTGATGAACACTCCTCACTGTGTAGTTGTGATAGAACACCCCAACCTCGGTCAATGGCTCATCACTAGCAATACTTGAATCAGGCATTTGGTCACTCTGACTCTGTGATACAACAAGTTGGCGTCCAAAATTAGCTGCATGGGATGAAGTAACAAATTTGTTTCCAGAAGAGGGAAACAAATCAACATGAGAGCCATACTCCCAACCACAAGTCACTCTGCGAGTCCCTTGTGAAGATGTTCAAGTAACGTCGCGTACTAACACACAACTCTTAGGAGAATCCACCACTGCGACACAAGAGCTATCACTAATATGTCCTGCATCATCTGTCACGATACTGACCTCAGAAGAACCTGATGCAACTAGTGGTTCTCTACTGCTCTCACCCAAAGTACTCGTCCCAACTGAGACTTTTGTACATATGTCCATGATAGATGTAACCACGTCCTCACTACAACCCGTGGATATAAGATCCTCATCAACTGCCTTTGTATGTAACTATACTGTATCTACAGCTGGTGGAGACTGTGTCAAACTCAACTCCACAGTAAGCTCCTCCAACCGTGACTGTGACTCCTGAAGGGCCAACTGAGCACTCTCCAACGAGTCCATAGTCACCTCAAGCTCATGAGTGAGCTCGTCAACCTCCTCCTCTTTCCCCTTTAGTGCATCGTAGCAAGTGCACCCCCACTCGAGAAGATAATCCCTATCAGCTAGTAATTGTATGTAATTTTGTTTCATCATCCTAACGGCTTCTCATAGTGCATGGAATTCTGCAAGGAAAAGACTACTATCACCGTGCTCATCTGACATAGGAGTACCCCATCCATATGTAGCTAACATTTGTCGAGCAACATCAAAATGCTCTAATGTTGTAGCAATCATGTTATCATTTACCTTAAGTTGCCCAACCAAATGATGAGATCTCTGAAACTCAAGACTCCTATGCAAGTTCTCTGAAACAAAGTCTGCACTGTGATAATAGGTTGTATTAACATCACTCTCCTCGTGATAAGTAGCATCATGTGTTCTTTCATCCATGCACACCTCAACATCTAAGGTACTGCTGCTATGTACCTCATAGGTTGGTTCAACTAGCAAGGTAGAAGTTGTTGATATGACAGTATCTTCACACACTTCCACTTCCAATGTAACTATATCACCATCGGACTTACGATCCTGGGATTCCATGTCAACACATGAACCTTCTAACTTGTTTTCTAAGGTCTGATCTAGAAAATCAGACCCACCATGACATGAGTCCTCAAATTTCACCTTCTTATCCTGCCTAGGCTCCTCAACCAAACAAGGTTCCAACTTGTCTTTGCATTGATCAAAGACACTGCATACTTACGCATAAGCAGCTAGAGATAACAATTTCTCTCACTTGCGAACAGCTAAGAGTAATGACATAATAGGCTGAGATACATTATCCATATTATCAATGATGGAAGTCATAATAACTTCCATGTAGCCCTGTATACTCTTGTCGTGCCCCCACATAATGGACTCCACAAATAGCCTGAATAACTGCAACACCAAATCATGTTGATCATAATCAAGCATGGCAATACATGATCTAACTCATGCCATAAGCTCTAAGACCTTAGCCTTTTGTACATAGGTAGGACTCCCAATGTCACCAATCCCGATCATACTATCAACAATCAGCTGAAAAACCTCACCCATGGTGATCGTGTCATAAGGCACCAGAGGAGCTGTGATCCTCACAATCTGACTAATGCATAGGACAACTATGAGTCTAATCTCATTGTCACTGTGTCTCAGGTACCTATGCTCACCCAATGCTTTCCATGCAGGAACCATCGCTATCTGAAGCAATGTTGAAGGTGACTGTTCTACATAACTTAAAATTTCTTCCAACCTACTCAAAATACACAATGTATCATATCTGGATTGTGATGATTTGCTAAGTTTTTTACCCTATTTATATAACATCCTGGCTAACCATTTTCCATCACCCGAATCCATTATTTCTCCACTGCTTGAACTCATTTCAAAACTGGACTGGAATCAATGAAACTGTTTATGAAAGAGTGTTGGTCACTCAAATGCACAATGTTAATTCATTGTACAGTCTTTTGTCCCCTTAAGCTACGGTCATACAATCTTCACAGATTCTGATTACTAATTCTGAACCTTCATTTGACAGTGGTTATATTGCAAGTTCAGAAATATATACACCGATCTATTACCAAAACTTTATGTGCTCACTTTAATGATGATATGAAAAGATTATCACCCAGAAATGTATTAACAGTTTGCTGAAATTGCTTTCTCAAATGGGCGACTCTTTGTCTTTTCTCCTCCAAATGACGTGTTCTCCCAGATTCATAGACCATTTGATATTACAATTATATGAAAGGTGATTTTCTAATATGTGACTAAGTCATTCAGATAGAATATCTCTGGCAACTTCCTACAGCTGGCATTACCCTGTCCTTTAATCTGTAATCATCTTGGTCTTTTCTTTCAGGACTCCTAAATTTGTCTTGTCTTGTCTGATTGCAAATTTTGGAAAAATTTCAACTCCCTTACAAAAATAAAATTACAATCAATTATAAATATAGAGCACTGGAAATAATCATGATTAAGCAGCTCCTGATATGACTCTGATGATGCGATTTCCTTCAAGGAGAATCTAGCAGCTATAAATTAAATCACCGACTTTTGATATTATCGGCCTCATTCAAGTATAGCACCCGTCTAGTTGTCTTTTGTCTCTTTCTACAGACGGCTTTCTTCTTTTTGTCCTGTTCGAGCTCCTCCAGAATGTGACAGGATTTCTTTTTAAATGTTGTTGGAAACTCAATGAAACATTATCGGCTTCCCTTTTGTCTTTTATCGGCTCCACAACAGATATTTCAGTCGCTAATATGATAGAGAAGACACAAGCCGGAAAAATATATGTCGACTCAACAATTGATATTTTATTTGAATTTGTCTTACTCTTTCTTGTCCGTCGACCAAAGGAAGAGGTAGTGGCTACCTTTAAAATATTATCGGCTTCTAATGTCTACAGTTGTCTATTGTCTTTAGCGGATTTTGAATCTTTTGTCTTTATCGGTTTTGTCTCTAATGAAGCTCGTCTTTACCTACTAATTGTCTTATCTAATGACCACGTTAGAAACCAAGCTCACAAGAAGGACCTGATGTTTTAATAAAAATGTGGCTCCTTAATATTCCTGAAGCTTTCATACACAGCGTAGAAAATTCTATATATATATTTTTTTTGTCTTAATGCCAGGTGGCGGCAGACTTTGTCCTCATCTGTAATTCCCACTCCTTGGCTTCTAATATTCTCCCGTCAATAAAAAATATCCTCCAATTATGAGTCGACAGCTATGTAAATGATTAGCAGCACCTTTAAATAAAACTTTGATCTTGCCACGATTTGTCTTCTTATTTCTGACGGCTCCGTTATTAAATCCCATGATTTCACCTTGGAAGCAAGATGTTTACATTTTCGATCCTACCTTTATCGAATATGGCAGCTAAAAAATTCATCGACCACCCTGATTATTTTGATTGATCTTTATCTCCGAAAATCAACAAATTCTGCTAATGGAGAATTTCTTTTGAACCCTTGTTTATTCTGGATTACCAAATATAAACCAAATTCTCTTTTAAATCCTTCAACCCCTGATTTAATGAATTTTTTTATTTTATTTTTTTTATTTTTTTTATCTAAAAAACATACACAGGATGGCAGGAAACCGCTCTGATACCACTGTAAGAGACTTGTTCGTCTCTAACCTCTGAAACCTGATGCTGAGTGACTAGGGTTTTTAATTTTTATGTATTTCCTCAATGATTACCAGGCAAGAAATATGCATGCAAGAAATCAACAATTTTCTGAAGCATAACATGCAAAGATATACAACTAAAAACATAGATGAATGCTGGCAATTAAAGCTTTATTGATATTGCATTATTTCTGAAAGCTTTACAAAAAAAGATACCCGGAAACAATCTTCTGAACTTGAAAAGATGATGAAACCCTTATTATGAATCTCCCCTGTAAATCCGCTGAAGCACAAAGCTGACTCCTGAATGAAGCCAATCCATGAGCAACCCTTCGGAAGATCTTTCACAACCTCAGTTATGCCAATCAATGAGAGTTTTTGTTCTCACTAATCAAAACTTCTAAAAACCTTAGGTTTCCATCCTCAAGAGCCAAGCTCTCCAAAAGCACTAAATGCAATATGTAAAATGATCCAAATGATGCCCTCATTTACTTTTCGATGGCATATACATATTTCTCCAATTTGGTTGATCCCTTCTAGAAGTCTCCTTTTAATCATTTAAAATGATATTCAATATTTTCCTTTCACTTTAATAAATGCTTTAATAAATGGGCACTCATTAAATAATAATATTTAATGTACTTTAAGTGACCTTTTGAGGGTCATGGCCCCATCGGACATAAAGTGAATTTAAAACTTTATAATTGCACCTTATAATTAATTATTAATAAAGTAATCACTTTATTAATAATTAAATAACTCCACAAATAATCATTATTTCTCAATTATGTCTAAATCTGGGAGTTAACCATTGTATCCACTGTGCATCCAACTGCCTTACTAAAAATAGTAAGGGTCCCTCTCTAACATCCGCTGACTTACTATAAATAGTAAGTCCCTCAAACTAAACAAGAGACCTCTGAATATCAATGCCTTGGAACATAAAAAGGATCTGGAGAGATGAACACTGACAACTGCCACCTGAAGAGCTCCACAACTCCCAAATTGAACCCTCTAACCATCTGCATTAGCCTACGAGAGTCAATTGATAGGCTAATCCTCCAAATACTGATGCTCGCAAAAATGGGGACATGACATCTTTCGAACTTGGTAGAAAGAGAAACCAACTTGCAAGTGATAATAGGAGATGATGCTTGTTATTCCGTAAAAGGAGCTAGGACCACCTCTTCATCTAGATTCTGGCATCCCTCTTCATTTAAGTGATGTTTTGTTTGTACCAGGAATCAAAAGAAATCTTGTCTCCATTTCAGCATTGGAGGACAAAGGGTACCAGGTTGCTTTTTTTGAAGGGAAAGTTCTTGTTTGGCCTAAGAACTCTAGTATCAAATCAGCTCGTGTGATTGGTGTTCGTCAAGAGAGCCTATACAGACTTTTTATTCGTCTAGTTCAAGCATTATTGCACAACTCTATCAGTTCAAGTGAGCTATGGCACAGGAGACTTGCTCACTTACACTTCAGAGCTCTTCCATCCATGGAGAAGGTGGTTACCGGGGTACCAATGCTCAGTCTGGAGCACGATGGCATTTGCAGAGGATGTGCACTTGGTAAGAACATCAAGAGTCCCTTTCATAGTAGTGACAGTAGATCAAAGGGAATTTTAGATCTTGTTCATTCTAATTTAAGTGGACCAATGTCTGTGGCATCTTTGAGTGGATTTTGGTATTATGTGATTTTCATTGATGATTATTCTCGAAAGACTTGGATTTACTTCTTGAAATCTAAGGAGTGTGAAGAAGTACTAGATAGATTCAAAGAATTCAAGGCTCAAGTTGAAAACATGTCCGGGAAAAGGATTAAAGTTCTGAGATCAGACAATGGAAGAGAATACACTTTTGGAGGTTTCCGTAATTTCTACATTGAGGCAGGGATCAACAAGGAGTTTTGTGTTCCATACAACCCTCAGCAAAATGGAGTTGCCGAAAGAAAGAACAGATCCATAGTTGAGGCAGCCAAGGCTACGATTCATGATCAAGATTTACAAACTTTCCTTCAGGCAGAAGCTTCTAGAACCGCCGTGTATGTTCAAAACCGAAGCCCTCATCGAATATTGGGAAACTTGACTCCTGAAGAGGCCTTCACAGGTGTGAAACTTGAGGTTAGTCATTTAAGAATTTTTGGTTGACCTATTTATATTCATGTGCCTAAAGATAAAAGATCAAAGCTAGAACCTTCAGGAAAGAAAGGAATATTCGTGGGATACAGTGAATCTTCAAAGGCCTACAAAGTCTACATTCCAGGACAGAAACAGATTGAGATCAGCAGGGATGTCTCCTTCGAAGAGGAAGTAACCTTAAAAAGATTCAAAGGGTCTTACATGGAGATAGACAGTGAAGAGCAGGAGACTCCTCAGGATATAGACATATCTCCCGATCATACTCCTGAGATTCAGAGGGATTCCAATGAACGAGCCGAGACTATTGATCCAGTTGATCCCATAGAACCAATTGATGGGCCGAGAGACATTGTTGTAGGTCAGAAGAGACCTCTATGGGCTCGACAAACTATGCAAGAGGCAGAAAAGTATGCAGCTCCTCGAGGCACCTTTAGGGAAAGCAAGAGACCGCAGAAGTTTCCAGGTTATGTGGCATTGATGAGTCGCATCATTGATTCTAAGCCTTCCAATTTTAAAGAAGCATCCAACCAACAGGTATGGAGAGATGCAATGAAAGAAGAATATCAGTCTATCATCAAGAATGATGTATGGGATGTTGTTTCAAGACCTAAAGGGAAATCAGTTGTGTCTTCCAAGTGGCTCTACAAAATCAAGCATGCAGCTGATGGTAGCATTGAGAAGCACAAGGCGAGATTTGTGGCAAGAGGATTCTCTCAGAAGGAGGGAATAGATTATGAGGAGACATTTGCTCCTATTGCTCGTTACACTTCTATCAGGACAATTATTGCTATTGCATCGCTAAAGGCTGGAAGTTACATCAAATGGACGTAAAGACTGATTTTCTTAATGGTGTGATTGAAGAAGTGTACATTGAGCAGCCAGATGGTTTTGCGATTCATGGGAAGGAGTCTCATGTATGCAGATTGAAGAAGGCATTGTACGACCTTAAGCAAGCACCTCGTGCATGGTATGAAAGGATTGATCGATATTTGATGAGCTTGGGATTCTCCAAGAATGATGCAGATTCCAATCTTTACTTCAAGATAGTTGATGGTGAGGCTTTGATATTGGTTTTTTATGTTGATGATTTATTTCTCACAAGAGCAAAGTATCTCATTGTCAAATGCAAGAAAGAGTTAGCCTTCGAGTTTGAGATGAAGGATCTTGGTCTCATGCATTACTTCCTGGGATTGGAAGTGTGGCAAAAACCTAATGAAATTATTTTAAGTCAAGGGAAATACACTATAGAGTATAGACATCTTGAAGAGATTTGGGATGATGGATTGCAAGTCTATGTCTACACCTATGGAGACAAATTTGAAGAAGTTGAGTGACTCAGCAGTTGGTTCAGATTTGGTAGATCCCACCATGTATAGACAATTGATTGGATCATTGATGTATCTAGTCAATACTAGACCAGACAGTTGTTATGGGGTGAGTGCCCTCAGCCAACTCATGTGTGAGCCAAGACAAATACATCTAGTTGCAGCAAAGCATATCTTGAGATAATTGTGTGGCACCGTGGGATATGGCTTGAGATATACTTCCTGTGAAGATCTAAAGTTACAAGGCTATTATGATTCTGATTGGGTCAGGAGTGTAACTGATAGGAAGAGCACCTCTGGATGTTGCTTCAGTTTGGGGTCTGCCATGATTTCTTGGTGTCGCAGGAAGCAGACTTTTGTGGCACTTAGCACTGCAGAGGCTGAATATATTGCAGCATGTGTAGCAGCTCGAGAAGCTGTGTGGCTTCAAAAGCTCCTTGCAAGATTGTTTGGGCAATCATTGGAGCCGACTGTGATTCATTGTGACAATCAAAGCTGTGTGAAGCTCTCAATAAATCTAGTGTTTCATGATAGGACAAAGCATGTGGAGATCAAGTATCATTACATCAGAGATATCGTGTTGAGGAAAGCAATTCAACTCAAGTACATTTGCACTGATAATCAGACAACTGATATTCTCACCAAGCCTCTTTCTAGAGTGAAGTTTGCACATTTCCGAGACAAGCTTGGAGTAGTGGAGAATGTCGCCCTAGCCGAGAGGGAGACTCAGCATCAGTGAGCCTTGCTATAATGCATATTTCTCTAAGACGAAGAAATATGAGGTGAAAGCCCTCGTATATCTCTAAGACGGAGATGTGGTTCTTTCCACACATGGGAGTAGCCATGGTGGACGTCATGTTGAGAGACTCCATGACGACATCACGTTGAGAGACTCCGTGATGAACCCTTTGTACTTATGTTTTTCAACACATAGGAGTAGCCATGGTGGACGTCATGTTGAGAGACTCCATGACAACGTCACGTTGAGAGACTCCGTGATGGACACTTGTATGCATGTTTCTTTCCACACATGAGAGTAGCCATGGTGGATGTCATGTTGAGAGACTCCATGACAACATCACGTTGAGAGACTCCGTGATGAACTCTTGTACATCTCCGAGACTGAGATGTGGATTTCCACAATTGGGTGTAGCCATTGTGGATGTCATGTCGAGAGACTCCATGACGAGGATTACTGGAAAAATACCTCCCTAGCTAAGAGGGAGTGTTGATGTTTATAGCGGCGGGAGATATTTTTCTCTCAAATTTAAAATAATAAATGATTACCAAGGCAGGTCGGCCTTGTTACAAATGATATTTTATATTTTTTTTATTTTCTCAAAGAGGCCGACCTAGATGAAAAGTCGCCTAGTTTTGTATATATACAAGGTGGTGATCATTCATTCAACATCAATTCATTCTCATTTTCATTCACATTTCTCAAGGAGGAGTTCACACTTAGCAGCAGATCGCCATCTTTAGCAGCAGATCAGATTTCAAGGATAATTATATTCAGCTTCTATCAAGAAGAGATTTATCTATTTATTGTATCAAATTCGCCCTTGAGAAGGGTCTGATTTGTAAGCAGATTTCTGCTCTTATTCTTTCTATATATAAGAGATATATTTTGTTGGGTTTTTTTTCCTCGAGAAGGAGGGTTTTCCCAGGGTAATTTGTTGTGTTCTTTGTTCAATGTGTTGTATTTCTGCTTATTTACATTTCTGGTCTAAAACTAACAAATGATGTATTCATTGAAGAGCTTGAACATATCTGAGATGATCTCCAACTTTTCCCAACCCTAAAAACTGCATTTGACCAGATCTGAATTGGACTAACAGGTCAAATTGCATGTTTTCCAAAAAACGACAAAAATAAACTATTGGGTGCCCTTACATGGTAGAGTTAGAATTATTTTCAAGATTTTCATCTTGCTCTTCGTTTTTGTTCACCGCCTTGCGTTAGCCAACTACATTCACCGTTTTGCATGCATCATAAAACGGAGACTGAAAAATATTCTAAAGCATTGACTACTAGGCGCCTTGACTAGACAGGGGCGCCTAGCATCTCCAGTGTTAGAAAATTTTTCACAATTCTCAAGATTTTCACTTTTTCCCTTCTTCATTCTTCATTTTGCATGCATGTTCGTCGTTTGTCGTGTCTACGCAACACTTGAAACTTTGAACCTGGCACCTGGCAGCTGACCATCCTCCATTGATGACTTTGGAGCTCATGTTTTGCCTTCTGAAAAAGTAGAATAGACCCACCAGAGAAATACTGACCTTTTGACGATCTTGACCGGACCGGCTTGATCAGGAAGTATTTTCAACCAATCATCAGTTAGGACCCTCCAATCAAAAATTCTATTTTTAGAAATTTTCTAAAAATAGAGATTTCTAGTTTTAGAAACTTTTGCCAGCATCCATTTGGCAAAAAACCAAAAAAACCCTAAATCAAGTCTATTTTTAGAAATTTCTAAAAATAGAAAATTTCTATTTTTAGAAATTTTGACTTTTGACAAAAAAATTTATAAGACTTTGACCATTCTTTACAAAATGCCTTAATGAAGCAAAAATTTAAATTTTGGGCACAACAGGGTTTGAAGAGGTTCTTATTGTTGCTAAGACTTGAGGCTGTTGTTCATCATTTTTTATCACTATTTTCCAATGCAAGTCTTTGCAAGCTTAATACCCTACTTTCTACTAGGCGTGTGAGTATGTGCCAAGCGTGATTTCCAGGAGGTTAACTTGCTACTACAATGAATCCTCCTATCTATGCAAACAAAGACTTCTATTGTCAACCGTGACTGTTGCCAAGCATTGCCATTACCTGGGAACCCACTAAAAATGGTATTTAATAATATGTGATTTTGTAAACCTCATAATCTCTAAGAAACACTCAGTTCAATTCGCATGCTACATGTTTGACAATATGTCCCATATATCAAACTAAATTAATCAAGCCAAATCGCAAGTCAAATCTCAGATTGGAGAGGGACATTATATGGTTGATTGTCTTGCAAAATATGCTCATTTCCATGCCATTCCTTCAAAGTATACGGCTCCTCAAGTTGCTGATTTGTTTTTTAGGGAGGTATTTAGACTTCATGGGCTGCCCAAGAACATTGTGAGTGACAAGGACAGCAGATTTATCAGCTTGTTTTGGCAAGAATCTTTCGTTTGACTCACATGGAATTGACTCCAAGCACTAGCTACCATCCACAAATGGATGGACAAACGGAAATTGTGAATAAATGGATAGAAGGCTACCTAAGGAACTATATTACAGGGCAGCAAACAACTTGGATTAAGTGGTTACATTTGGGGGAGCTTTGCGACAACACCACACATCACATGTCTACAGGTATGTCACCCTTCAAATCTCTTTATGGTTATGTGTTATATCCCCAAATAGGATACTGAAAAGAAACAATAATTTTCGGCAAACTAGGGCACAAATCTAATAACAAAAACTTTTACAAACTAGGGCATAAATCGATAATTTATTTGCATTAAAGTAGTTTCCAACAAACTTAGAATTTCTGATCAGATTTCAGAATATTACAATGCTCAGAAAACTAACAATTCAGACCCTTATAACTGCCCAGAAATTTTCAGAATTAAATATCAGACATTTCAAATGAAATAAGTGTGCAGATTTCATACCAAAATACTCCAGATTTAGGTCAAAATATTTTCTAACCCTAACCGACCCTCCAAAAGTGATGTTGGGCTCCCAAAATGACCAGCAATAAGTCTGAAATTGATGCTCTAGCAGTTGTCTATAGAAAACTCAGGAATGACTGATTTGCAGTGGTGAATGTTCCCAAATTTGAGTAACCAACACTAATATTTTCCTCAATTTTGGCCTCCAAATCTGATAAATTCTTGTAGCCCAAATAAATAATGTGCTAGGGTTTCACAAACCGAAGTTCTTCCACCGAAACACACTCTTCTGACTAGGTAGAGCCTGTATGTCTCACCGAAATCTATGATACTTAAGGGTTTCAATCCTCAAGCCAAATTGCAGCAGCAATAAGCAGAAAACTTCATCACATAATGCCTCAAAATGAGCCTTTAGGGTGTTATATAACATCTCTTAACAATATGATTTAATCTTCACCCTCCATCTTAACCTTTTTAATGCAAAGTAAAACCCTAAAATGTGTTCTTATCAGCTCCTAGAAGTTGGACGCCCCCTTTAGGCAATTTATCACATGTTTTAAAGATGTCACTTAAGTACATAAAAAGGGGCCAATTTAAGTCCCATGGCTAGGCATCACTTTAAGTTGCCTAAAAAGACATGCCCAACATAAAATAACTTAAGTTCCCTTAAAATAACTTAAGTTCACTTAAGTTGCATCAAAAGACATGCACTCAACTTCAAATTAGAATTTAGAACAAGCCAAGGACTTCATTTCTTACCCAATGATGCTCTGCGTCCTCTTTCTCTTAGGTAAACCAAGGAAAGGACAGCCAATCTACTACTAATCATCTCGTTTGAGTTGGGGACATTACATTATGATGCTACTTCATTGATGGACTTGATCCTTACCAGTGTTCCACAGGGACGCGTCCTCCCTAAAAAAATCCGCATTTCCTAGATGGGGACATCTCAGAGACTTGGGGACTTGGGGGGAACATCCCCCCAATAGCCCACCACCAGCGCCACCATCCCACTACCAATGTCACTATCTCCAAGACACCACTAGGACTTTGAGGATGTTGGGGTGTCCTCAAGACGTCTAGGGCATAGTTGGAAAACTCGCCCCAACAAAAAACTCGCCAAGGGAAAAATTGGAGGGTTTTTTAAAACTTGCCAAAAATTCGCCAAAAAACTCAGGAAATGAAAAAATTGCTTAAATTTCATTAAAAACACATTTTTTTTGCAAAATTCAATGACAAGATGAATCCAATGAATCCATAAATGAGTACAAAAGTGTTTTCTATTAATTTTGATTGACTTTAATGTAAATTGATTACAAAATCGCATTCTCATGCGGAATCCTGATGGCTAAAAGCCTGAAAGTCTGATACATGAAAACAGTAAAACTAGAACTAGAAGCAAATACTAAACAACAACTAAATACAACATGCTAGGCTTTCCTCTTCCCTAGTCTAGCAACAGCTAGGGAAGAAGGGGTGGGTCCTCTAGTCCTGCCGCGTGTGCGTGGTGCTGGTGGCGGTGGCTACTGTGCTACTGCTGCTGGCTCTGGCTGCGGTGCTACTGCTGCTAGCTCTAGCTAAATCTCATCCAACCCTACATCTCCGACTCCTGATGCACCCACATCCTCCATTGCCTCTCTCTCGAAGTCAAGGATTTCATCTGCGCTAAACAATGGAGGCTGCTCCTCTCGCCCTGTCCAATCACTATAAGGATCTATCTCATCTAAGTCAATAGGATCCTGTGATTTTTCTTCAACTCTCTTTATGCGCAACCGAAGGTTGTATTGCACAAAGACCAAGTCATTGAGGCGCTTTTGTGTTAACTTGTTCCTCTTTTTCGTGTGAATGGACTCGAACAAGCTCCAATTGCGCTCACAATTGGATGCACTACAAGGCTGACATAGAATGCGGAGGGCAATTTTTTGTAGATTTGGGGTTTTTCCACCCCAATTTTTCCACCAAACATCTGCAAAAAACAAAAAGAAAATTGAAGAGTTAGAAAACAAAGTCAAAGACTCAAAAGTCAAAAGTCAAAACACATTTTATCAAATTCTAAGATGCATGTGAAATAAACTTAAAATTTAAAGACTCTGAATTTTATACCTGGTGGCAGAGTGGTTCTTCCTCTAACAGCCAGCTCCGAAGAAAAGAGATTACCAGTTGCCTCCCTGTATATATCCATCTCCTTGACGATGAGGTCTCTCACTGCAACCTCGGGTTCCATCCTCTGAATGCATGTTGTGAGCCCCTCCATAACCTCTCCATTAGGATCAGAGAAGCTCTCTGAGAAGAGATAAGAAGGGTTGAGGAAGTACCCTGCTGCATGGATGGGTTGGTGGAGTTGATTGTTCCACCTCCTATCAACAATCTCCCATATGGGATCAAATTTGAGGCTGTCCCCCATGTAATAACTTTTGATGGCCTCCTTGGCCCTATCCATGGCCTCATAAATGTATCCCATTGGGTTTTCATCCCCATCTACCAAGCGGAGGACTCTAACCAAGGGCTCCGACACCTAGATTAAAAATACAAAAAGATCAAAGTTAGAAATTTATAATGAAAGGCTTAAAGTTAAATTAAAAAATATATATTTATATTCAACTTGAGATTAAAATTAAAATCAAAGTTTTGAAGTTACCCTCACGATCTCTGTAGCTTTTTGTGCAAACAAGGGGTCGAAGACTATTGCAGAAATTCTATCTCCTTCGGCCTTCTTTGAATATGAGGAGTCATTCCATGCTTGACTCACGAACATTTGTTTTAGAGAGCCCAAAGAATCCAAAATGCTTTGCAACGTTAGGAAAATTGTTGCAAACCTTGTGGCACCCGATCTCACCAACTCCTTCCCTTGCGTATGCTCTCTCATCAAATTAAGAACCCAAGGGTGATTGTAGATATATTTTGTGATGCTCCTTGCATCATCTACAATCGGTGCCACCCAAACAAGTTTGCCTATGTCCTCCAAAAGAAGGTCAAGGCAATGAGCCGCACAAGGTGACCAAAAGAGTGATGGATGTCTACTCTCAAGCATCCTTCCAGCTGCCACATACGCTGCTGCATTATCTGTGATGACTTGCACCACATTAGCAATCCCCACCTCCATCACAACTTCATCCAACAACGTACACAATGTATCTGCAGTTTTTATCCTGTTGGAAGCATCCACCGACTTCCAAAACACAACTTCACCTTTGGAAGCAACCAAAAAATTAAGGATGGTGCGGTTTCTCCCATCCGTCCACCCATCAGAAAGAATTGAGCAGCCAAATTTCTTCCATTTAGTTTTTTGCTCTTCCACCACATGCATTGCCCTTTCGGTTGCATTTGTGAGCAACCTGCAAGTACAAAGTAAAATAATTAAATAAGTACAAAATTGTAAGTTTTAAACAAAAAATAGCTTGAATTCAACATAAATAATAAATTAATTTAAATTTTAAATTAAAGAACATAAAATTTAAGTTGACTTGTCACTTACCTCCCACTCAAATCTTTGCGAGAAGGTGGCTTGAAGCCTTTTCCCGCAACTGTCAATGAAGTGACCATATTGTGCCAATAGGGACTACTGCCACATTGAATGGTATGTTATTGAAATACCAAAAATCAGCACATGCCATGCTGGCATGTTCATGCACCTCCTTGTTCCACCCTGTAGCCTCCAATGATACCTGTGCTCCTGGTGTGTTTCTTGGCACAAAAAAACTCTGTGGGTTGCATGAAGATGAAGGTGGTGGTGGCATTGGCACTCTAGTCGAACTAGAGGAAAAGGGGGGCCTAGAAGATGGTGTGGCTGTGGCGGATGTGCCATGAGTGCGAATCTGTGGACCATGAAGAGAGCCCACAATGCCAATAATATCTTCATCCTCATCTGACTCTATCTCCATGTGCTCGACCCCGTGCTCCTGAGTCCCATGGGCATGCGCATGTCCACTGGCTATGGATGCTGCTATGGCTTTTTTAGCCCTCTCCCTTTGCATTTTTTTTTCCTCAGCAAGTGAAAGTAGGGCAAGCATCTCTCTTCTAATCTCTTCTTTGGGCTGCCCACAAACCTTGGAATCACGCTGAGGAATGCCTGCTAGATGGTATTTGAGGCGATTTATGCCTCCATGATATGTATTTTTGCATTCACCGCAAACAACTGTTCCAGGCACTGGCCCTCTGACACCATATTTCCATGTAGGGTCTCTAGCCCCTGCAGGACGAGTGCCTGGAACCCATGATGATGGTGTGCGAGGGGTGGAACTTGATGGGGCGGGGGCGGAACCTGATGCTGAGCCTGAACCAGAGCCAGAAGCCATTATAGTGTGTAATGTGTATTCACTGATCAATGATCAATCTACACATTCAAAAATATGTACAACATATTAGTTTTTTAATACAAAAAAATTTAAAAAACAACCTAAAATCATTAAAACTTCAAAAATCTAGAGCTAAATTTGATTTAAATTGATACAAATGTGTTTAAATGAATTATCAATTAACATTATTAACTAATCTTATCATTCTACACAAAAAATGAACCTAGGTCTGAAAATTTCAAAAAACAGTGAAAAAAATGAAAAAAATCAGCAAAAATCAACAAAAGATTGTGATGAATCTTGTTTTTTGGATTCTAAATGCAAAAAAATTGTTTCTTTGTGCTCTATCATGTCTTTTTTTCAATTTGGAATGAGTATTTTGCAAGAAGAATGAAAGAAAATAATTAATCAAAAACAAAAAACAAAAACAAAAACCCTACCTGTGAATCGAATTTCCCTTCAAAATCCACACAAAATGGCGTTTGAATCCGCTCTCCTCGATGGCAAATCGTTGGAAATGATATCTCCTTGCTTGGGGGGGGGCGGGGGGGGGGGAGGGTTTAGCTCCTCACACAAAGTATCAACTGATTTTGAAATGAAATGAACATAAAAGATGTTTTCAGCCTTTAACACTGCACAGGCGAGTTTTTTGCACAGACTCGCGAGTACTCGCCACTAAAAACTCGCAAGTTTTTTCAAAACTCAAAGAAACTTGTTTTTTTGGGTTTGGCGAGTTAACTTCGAAAAAACTCGTTTTTAAAAAAAACTCGCGATTTTTTAAGACTCGGCGAGTTCTCTGCAAGTATGCCAACTATGGTCTAGGGGACTCCTAATTGTCTCCAAGATGTATAATTCTTATACTTATACATCATTTTATAACTATTTTTTCAAGTACTATATGTATTTCAGCACCTTGCCGCCTCCATTACCGCCATCCCCCTGCCGCCCCCAAACTTAGACCCCCCGTCCCCGCATCCCTATAACGGGTCCCCTGTCATCTATAATGTCCCCATTCTTTCGCGAGCATCAAAGTTGGTGGATTAGCCTATTATGTCAATCCTCATAGGCTAATGGGTCTGGGTAGAGGGTCACTTGGATGGGCACTTGGTCATCAAATTGCAGTGTCGATCTCCAGAGTATGGAGGCAGGGTGAATTATGGCATTTGCGTGATACTTATGCTTAAATTAATGATACTCACCTTTTATTTCATCATCTTTGGCCTAGGGACCATGTGTCTTTAAAATGAAGGGGTCACTTTATATTTTTCAGTTACTATTCATCCATAAAGTGAAAAAAGGTTATAACTTAAGTGAATAGTGCTCACTTTATGAATAGTGATTTCAATGTAAAATTATAAAAGGCAAGAGGAGAAGTTCGACCCCTTTATGCATTGAGTTATTTTCTTGCCTTGGCTTGTGAGTTTGGAATTTGGGGAAGAGGGAGACTAGGGTTTCCTGATTTCTGCAATGGGTGACCTTGGAGGGGGCTTGATTTCCATTCATGGGCAGCTTGAGGGTGTGAAAACCACCTTAAGGTTGCTGGTCAGTTTTTGGTTGCTTCATTTGAAGACTCAAGGAGCTGTTTGCCAATTATTCGAGCTCATTTCTGAGTGGGTTTTGCTGCCATAGTCTCCATTTTTTGGTTTGCTAGAGAGTTGCTTTCATTTTGAAGCTTTTTGAGACTGTTATTAAGAGCTACAGCCAGTCGCCATTCTCTTGAGGGTTTCTCAGCAAGAAGAAAAGAAAACGCCTCTCTTAAGGCGCTGCTATCACTTCAAAAGGGGGTGCCCTAGTTCTAGAAAGCCTCCCATAATGGATTTTGTGGGAAGAAGTGGGTATTTCAGCTGTTGTAAGCAACTTATTGGGGTTTGTTACTGTAGCAAATCACTATTCACAGTGTTGTATGGCTATAAGTTAAACTATGGTATAAGGTGTATTTAGTTTTGAATCCTATGTAAGTTATCTATTTTATATGATCTATTATGTAATGAAGAAATCATATTTGGCTTTGAAATTGAGTATTTTATTCGATGTATCTCAATAGATTAGTTTATTAGAAGTTTTTGATTCATGTACATGCTCTTTAGTACTTATTTAGCATTATTAGCAAGCAAACTCAAAACACAAAAGACTGAATACAAAACCAAAACAAAAAAATCAGACCTACAAACTCAGTGAAAACAAATCAGTAGAGTGGAGGTTCACTATAGTGGTATCAAAGCGGTTTCCTGCCAACCTGTTGGGTAAGTTTCAACTGCAGTTCAGAAATTTCAGTTGAACAACATGGCTTTTTCCCAAAAGCAGTGGGACAAGAATATGAAAAATCTTAAACAAAGCTTAAAAGAGTTGGAAGAGATAAATAAATTGTTTTCAAACCCTACAACCTTAGACAGAGCAGCAAGGTATCTGGCATCCATCTTCAGGTCTACATCACAGAACGAAGAGAGGAAGAAACAAGAGCTCACTACAGTATCCAAAAGCCTTTACAATGAATTCTTAGCAGTTAATGACCAGCATACAACTGATCCCTTGGAGAGCAAAAATCAGACCTTAGAAGATTGTAATGTCCCCATTTTTAGCACTTCACTTTTCAATGATTGGTAGCCTATTCCCGGTGTACTGTCGGCTAGTCAGTGGCAGAATTAGGGTTTCCGGCTGTTTGATGGGTTCTTTTGAAGATTCAGGGGTTTGTATGTTGGAGTTTGGCTGTTTGGATTCTGGATTCCTTCTGGGTTTTCAGAGAGCTTCGCAGAGGTATGACATGCAACCACGCCGGGCAACCTTTCCGGACATAATATTTTTAGTAAGTTATGACGGCTACATCTCAGAGTTTGGGATTTTGGATTGCAGATTCTTTCTGGGTTTTCAGAAAGCTTCGCAATGGTATCCATGCACTTTGATCCGAGCAACTTTCCAAATTTACTATTTTTAGTAAATTCTATTTATGGTAGTGGTCCTGTTGGCTTCAGTTCAGTTGGCTTCCCTCTGCAGTCAGTTCAGTTGGTATGGTTGTTTTGGCCTTTTGATGTTTTTTCTGGAGAGATAAGTATTTTAATTAAAATAATGTTATATTATAATGTTATAACCCCTTGGCCTAGCTTCATGACTTTAAGTTGTTCTGAAAAGGGGGACCTCATGGGTGGACGCATCATCAGGGAAAGTTTTAATATTTCTAAGGTCAAATATTGCTCTTGGAGGTGGGACGCCAACTTTTGGAGTGAAGATAATTTTAAATAAAGAAAAATTGCCTTTATGAAAAAGGACGCCATCTTGAAGGAAGACTTGGTCAAGTCAAAACCCTAAAAGCATCTTGTGGAGTGGGCGCACCTTCTAGAAGCATCTGGAAGTGTCTCCTCAAAATTATAAAAGGGAGCCTTGGGTCTTCATTTCATTATCTTATGACTTCAATATTGTTATGCTGCCGAAATGGTAACAAGATTGCTTCGAGGAATGAATGCCTCCTAGCTTGGCTCTTCTTCTTGCTTGAAAGATAGCAACTAGTTGAGAGATAATTTGTAATAGGTTTGTCTTGCATTTCAGTTGAGTATTTTGCATTTTTGGAGTTCTAGTTTTGCTTTTCAGTCTCTTTTTGAAGTTGCTGAATATCATAGCTGATTGTAAGAATTGCTCATATCTTATGAAATTAAAATATTATTGTTCTGGGCATTGCATAAATCCTATTCACAATGTGGGGCGACCATTCTTGCAAAGTTGTAGATTTTTTAATGCAGATTTGGATTTTTGAAAGCAAAATCGCCCTTCTCCTTGGCTGTACCATTATGGGCTGTCTTGGGAAGTGTGCACAAAAATAATATTGCATTTTTTCAGTCATTTCTCAATCTAGGTTTCATTGTCGTCTTCCTAGCTTTCGTTTGCATCAAGTCTCATGTCATTCTGGCAAGTATTGAGTGAGTTGTGAGTATTTTGGTGGGTTCTAGGGTTGCTGATTGCTTCATTTCAGTTGCTGGTCTGTTATATCAGTCATAGATAAATGCAGATTTGTGAGGAGTTTGAGTCCAGAGAGGTTTGATAAGCATTGAGGAAGTCTTATAAATTGTTGCAGCATTGAAGAACTTGGATTACTAGGCTCTGGCGAGCATTGTAACATATTGTAAGCTGATTAGTAGTACTATCAGCAATTCTCCTCTCTATCTTTCTCTTACTTTATTGTACTGCCCGCTGAAAAGTGGAAGAGGCTGGCTTGCCGCCTATTTACATTCTGAGTGCATTGTAATTCCTTAGTATCTCCGCCATATGGTAGCTCCATTCCCAACTTGGGTTGGAAAGCACATTCTTGGCGTCGAGTTTACTTTCAGTATTGTAATTCCTGTCCAATTGTACTGACGATCCTCTTGCCATATGACAGCATATTTCTCATCTTGAGATTGAGTGCGCATTCTTGGCAAAGAGTTACTTGCAAACTGCTGGTTTTGGTTTGGACTAACCCTAACGGGTGCTTCTTGCATTGGTGTGTTTGTTCAAAACTGGAAAAAATTAGTCCGGTTCTTTACAAAGATCCACTTGTTGATGATGAAGTTGAAATTTCTAAGGTAGTTGTAGGGGAAGAGTACTTGAGTCCTTTTGAAGATGAAGAAGAGTTAGAACACGAGGGTGATGGGCCTAAACAAAATGCTGAAAGTAACTTTCATGTTTTTGATAATCCACCTTTTGAGATAGAAGTTGATATGTCCTATGTTAACCCACTTTATGAGGTAGAGTTGTAGGATAATCATGTTGAGGGACATGCGCATGAAGAAAGGGCCCCATATGAAATCAATGAGGGTTTTGAGCTCCTTAAATTTTTTGTATCAGCAATTAATGATGAGACTTTTGATCATTTTCAAGATGCCAATTCAGTTTATGTGCAAGGATTGTCAATTCATGAATCAAATAGGTCTGATTTACAAGATCAAAGGAACGAGCTATCTTTTGATTCCAGTGTTGTTAGTGATGAGCCATTGACAAAGGTTGGAGCATTTTACCGCGACTGCTTAGTGAGGAGTACTCATCACTTCTCTTTTAGTCCACACATGGAGGATTTGTTGACGCATCGATGTGGATTGGCTCAGAGTGTGTACCATCCATTTTGGGATGGAGAGTTACCATCTTCAGTAGATGGAACTCGTGGCTGCAAGAACCCAACTCAGTTGTCGGAGGTTAATTGCTTGCAGGATCAGTATTTAGTTTTCCATCATGCGGATGTGTATCCAACAAGGTTTGTTGCTTCTTTTCCTCAGAGGCTACTGGTGGACACAGGGTTACAGAGGGATTGTAAGGTCAGCAGGCATGATGGTACAAGTGGATATCACATCCATGAGAGTCTAGCGGAGGTTATAGAGAGATGTTGCGTAGCAAGTGCTTCCAGATATTCTTACCTCTTGATGGATGGATGTGAGTTTTGTTTATATTGGGATCCAGGTGGAGACAGAGTTAGCACTACCGTTTGGATGGGTCCCAGTGTATTGCTTCACCACTTATGGTATGGTGGAGTTAGGATCAGTGTTGAGAGCATCTTGAATAATACCCAGCGAAAACTCATGCCTTCACAACGAAGATTAGCTCATAGTTTGCAGCAGTATGAAGATTACATTTCAAGACGAACCTTATCACGAAGCAAAAATGAGAGACTTGGTGTAGTACCCAAAAGTCTCTATGAAGTGTTTGGGTTAAAAGGTGATAAGTCAGCAGAGAATTACCTACAATCTACAGATGGGCATTAGGTTGAAAATGAAGTTGTTGTTGATAAGGAAATATTACAACATGAAAATAGTATGGTGAAATTCCAGAATGATATTCACAGCGCCCAAGAAGTTATTATCAGCATTGATAACAACTCCGATTTTCATGATAGCAGTGATGAAACTTTGCATCAGCATGAGAGGATAGAGATTTCACCGAGGGATGATGTTTCTACAGAGTTGCCACATGTTGGTACTCGAGATTTGGGTACTAACGATGCAATTTATGGTGAAGATTCATGCCACAGTGGGCCTGATTTTTCATATCAGACCATAGAAAACCAATCAAAAAATTTATTTATGGGCAATGAATCCCAAGATCGTGAGTCAGGTGGATACGCAGATGCTTTGGAAGAAAAAGTGTGCGAAGATATTGCCAAAACAGCAGCTTCTACAATATCTGTTGAGCCATTCTATGAGGTACATAGCAATAGTACCCTTGTTGATATTGTGTGCGAAGTTGATAGCACACACGATGTTGTTTATCAGTTAGTGAGCGATGATGATTCGGCCTCATATCATAGTGCAGCTTCTAAATTGGGGAGCTTGTATGGGAGTGATAAGTTCCAGGGTCCTCATCATGTGATAGGGCGACTTAAGGTTAATGACAGTATGATTGCCACGGCCATCAAGCATTTTGATGTTGCTTGTCAGATGTTGGCTACTTTGGGTGGGAGCACTCCTATGATAGATGGGCACGGTGATAGTAGTTTTTCCCTTGTAGAGTTTCATGCACTTCAAAAAGCAATTAGAATTATGAAACAAAATTAACTAAAACTACTTGCGGACAGAGATTTTCTTCTCGAGTGGGATTGCATCTATCATAAGGCATTGAAGGGAAAAGAAGAGGAGGTTGATGAGCTCACTTATGAGCTAGAGATGACTATGGATTCTTTGAAGAGCACTCAATTGGCCCTTCAAGAGTCACAGTCACGGGTCGAGGAGCTTACCGTGGTATCGAGTTTGGCACAGTTTTCCCATCTTCCGATATAGTTCAAGTTTCCATGACAGTCATTGGTGAAGAACATATGTCCACGGATTGTGGTTATGAGCAGGTTGAGGATGTGGTTGCTACATACATCACGGTTTCAGGTGCAGTTGATACAGATGGGATGAGTGCATTGGTTGAGAGTTGCAGAGAGCCATGTGTTGCACCAAGTTCTCTTGAGTTTAGTCCCATGACAGGTAATGCAAAACAGATTAACGATAGCTCTTGTGACATGGTAGTTGACTCACCAAAGAGTTATGTGTCAACTCACGACACTACTCCATCCACTTCACAAGAGATATACAAAGCAACATCTAGTTGGGAGATTGGTTCTTATGCCGATTTGTTTCCCTCTCCTGGAAGCAAATCTGTCATTTCATCCAATACAGCTAATTATGATTGGCAGATTGATGAGCCAATTTAGGAGTATGATTCAATGTACTGTTCCAGGGACTTCGTAGTGGATGATTCAGATTAGTACGGAGTGATTGCGCAGTTTGTGAATAATCCCTTATTTGAGTTTGATGGTGGTTTGATCTATGATAATCCACTCTTCGAGTTGGAAGCTGATCACACTCCTAATACTAGTTTAGGGTTGAGCGACAAGCACAGTGTTTGGGATCGTCCTAGTGCATCGGGATTCCAAACAGGGCTCATGAAGGAGTTTAATAGTGTGTACACAGTGAGGAATGCTTACAGTTTTTCCTTTCATCCACCTGTGTCTAGAGCTACAATCTTCAGAAGAAGGGACTAAAGGTTGCACGTACCCGACTCAATTGCTTGCAAAGGATTACTCGCAGGGACAACAATCAGTTGTTCATCATGCTGATATGTATCCGACAGGGGTTGCTACTTTAACGTCATAGGGATTTCATACGGATACATGGTTACAGGGTGATTACGGTGTCAATGGACATGATGGTTTGATTAGTTATCACTTCCATGGGTGTTTTAGAGAGACTGTAGAGAGATATTGTGTTGCGGAAGTTTCCAGATATTTTTGTCTCTTCATGACAGATGGATGTGAGTTCAGGTTGTATTGGGATCCAGGTGGTGACAGGTCTAGCACGACAGTTTGGATGGGTTCCGACAGGTTGCTTCACCATTTTCAGCATGGTGAAGTTGTGATTAGATTTGCGCAGAGTAAGTCAGAGGTTATCAGACATGGCAGACTGCCATCCTGGGTTTGGGATCTAGGAATATTGTGCGCAGTTGTGTTTATGCTAGTGCTTATGGAGTTAGTTAGCGATGCATGGGACGTTTCACAGTTCTTCTTTTGGGCCTTCCGAGGAGTGAAGTTTCTTTGCAGTAAAGATTGCTTGGGGACAAGCAATTTCAGGGAGGGCGGACTGTAATGTCCCCATTCTTTCGCGAGCATCAGAGTTGGTGGATTAGCCTATTATGTCGATCCTCATAGGTTAATGGGTTTGGATAGAGGGTCACTTGGACGGGCACTTGGTCGTCAAATTGCAATGTCGATCTCCGGAGTATGGAGGCAGGGTGAATTATGGCGTTTGGCGTAATACTTGTGCTTAAATTAATGATACTCACCTTTTATTTCATCATCTTTGGCCTAGGGACCATGTGTCTTTAAAATGAAGGGGTCACTTTATATTTTTCAGTTACTATTCATCCATAAAGTGAAAAAAGGTTATAACTTAAGTGAATAGTGCTCACTTTATGAATAGTGATTTCAATGTAAAATTATAAAAGGCAAGAGGAGAAGTTCGACCCCCTTATGCATTGAGTTATTTTCTTGCCTTGGCTTGTGAGTTTGGAGTTTGGGGAAGAGGGAGACTAGGGTTTCCCGATTTCTGCAGTGGGTGAGCCTGGAGGGGGCTTGATTTCCGTTCATGGGCAGCTTGAGGGTGTGAAACACCACCTTAAGGTTGCTGGTCAGTTTTTGGTTGCTTCATTTGGAGACTCAAGAAGCTGTTTGTCAGTTATTCGGGCTCATTTTTGAGTGGGTTTTGCTGCCATAGTCTCCATTTTTGGTTTGCTAGAGAGCTGCTTTCATTTTGAAGCTTTTTGGGACTGTTATGAAGAGCTACAGCTAGTCGCCATTCTCTTGAGGGTTTCTCAGCAAGAAGAAAAGAAAACGCCTCTCTTAAGGGGCTGCTATCACTTCAAAAGGGGGCGCCCTAGTTCTAGAAAACCTCCCATAACGGATTTTGTGGGGAGAAGTGGGTATTTCAGCTGTTGTAAGCAACTTATTGGGGTTTGTTACTGTAGCAAATCACTATTCACAATGTTGTATGGTTGTAAGTTAAACTATGGCATAAGGTGTATTTAGTTTTGAATCCTATGTAAGTTATCTATTTTATATGATCTATTATGTAATGAAGAAATCATATTTGGCTTTGAAATTGAGTATTTTATTCGATGTATCCCAATAGATTAGTTTATTAGAAGTTTTTGATTCATGTACATGCTCTTTAGTACTTATTTAGCATTATTAGCAAGCAAACTCAAAACACAAAAGACGGAATACAAAACCAAAACAAAAAAATCAGACCTACAAACTCAGTGAAAACAAATCAGCAGAGTGGAGATTCACTACATCGTCCCCCCATCCCCGTCCCCGAAACCTTGTGGAACACTGATCCTTACCGATAGTCGCGTCCCTGGAGCAATGGATGTAGTACAACAAAGTATGGATATCTTGAATGCTCTCAAGGAGAATTTACAACATGCCCAAAACCAGCAAAAGATGTATGCAAATTGACATAGAATAGAGAGAGGCTTTGAGGTTGGCTATATGGTTTACTTGAGGTTGCAGCCCTATAGGCAGTCTACCCTCAAGGGGAATGGTGCAGAAAAGTTGAAACCAAGGTTTTATGGACCCTATCGGATAGTAAGGAAGATTGGGGAGGTTGCATATGAACTAGAGTTGCCCAAGGACAGCAGAATTCACAACATTTTTCATATGTCATGCCTCAAAAGGGCGATTGGACAGTAGGTCACACCTTTAATGGAGCTTCCCCCTCTTGATGATGAAGGAAAATTGATACTTGAACCCGAAACAATCCTGGATGTGAGAGAGAAAAGGCTGAGGAACAAGGTAATCTTGGAATACTTGGTCAAGTGGAAGAATCTACCTATCAAAGATGCAACGTGGGAAGGTGTGGAGATCTTTGAGCATGCAAATTTGCTTCAAGACAAGCAACAATAGGAAGGGGAGGACTGTCATGTCTCCAACCCCACCTAGGCCCTAATCTCATTTTTGGTGGGAAAATAGTGTTCATTAACACTAAATCTGAATTTAATATATATAAATAATACCAAATAATCTGATAATAAATATTTTTATAATAATAATTAATGTGAACTTTTGGGCCAACCATTTGGGGCGGCTCGTATATTATCAATTGTTAGCATTATGTTTCTTATCACAATTGGAACACATGCTTGGCGAACTTGCTAGAGACGAAAACCTCCAGGGATTCACTTCAAGGTGGGACGACACCCTCACCTTGTAGTTGTGTATTCTTTCTTTGATATTCAGCCAATCGGTTCCCTAATTACATGCTCATGCGATTTCAAGTTTGGGCGACAAAACACTGGACTGCAGCATAAAAGAGGGGGAGAACGATTGGTGGCAGAGTCTCTAGCTCGTGCCACCCCGAAGGCCATCAACCCTTCATCACAATAGCTACTGAGGAGGCAACCAAGAATCCAAGGAGACACCATTGCTAAGACGCCAGTTTAATTGCTACAACTCAAGCTCGAGTTTGGGTGCATGATATGCATCAGCAATCTTAGCACCACTAGCGAGCAGGACTTCAAGGAATCCATGGGAGAGCTTGGAAGGAAGGGCACCACTGTAAGGGCACCATCAATCAGCCCACCACTCATATCGAACCAATCTGTGCGACCCATCCCTCATATTCAAATCACCCACAATCTGGATTTGGATCGCGATTATTTGCACCAGTCCCTACATCCGCTATTAACGTAAATCTACTATTATCATAGAGTTGTTATCTCCATACCGGGCAAATTTGCAAATTATTATAACTATTAAAGGATTGGAATTGTTTCAAAACTAATTGTATTTGTGAGTCATCTCCCTACTGTGAATGGTTATAACAATCGCGCCATTTTGGGTGAACTCTACTACTTAATCATTGTGATTCTTAGATATACATGTTCAAAAGTGCTATTCCATTTGATGTTTTCAGTCCCTGCTGTTGTAAATCAAATTTGTGATTGGCATTTACTTTCAAATCTAAGTGTGTGTGTCTCCTATATCAACATTTGCAATTGTTGTGTGAGATTAGTGTTTGGTATCTTTTAGGAGAACTGTAATGTACCCATTTTTACACCATGTTGTTCTAAAAGTGTTGCCTAGTTTCTAGGGTTTTTTGTAAGTTTCCAGGAGAGTTGGGAGAACTCCAAAGTTCTTGGAGGACGCAGTTTCAGAGTTACAAGATTTTTTTGTTGGCAATGAGCTTTGTGGGCAATACTGATTTGAATGGCACTCTCTTAAATGTTTTTTGACTTTTGGGGTGTTCCCCAAACTTCTTGGAGAGAAAGTCTATTTATAGTAAGTCACCAAATTGGCTTCTATTATTCACCTACTGCCTCAGTATCATATTAGCATGATCAAATTTGGATTTTGAATTATTTCGAGATTTTCTACAACTTGGGGTGAAAGATTTGAATTATTCACTTAAGTTATAATGTTTTATCATTATTTTTAATAGCTTAAGTGTAATATCTTTTTGAAAAGGTATTTTAATTCCGCATTTGGATGCCTATGAGAAATAAGCTCTTGCACATGAAAAAGGTTTTCTTTTATTTTAAAAGGGAATTTGATGGAAAAGGTGATTAAATGTTTGCATATAATGAATTATTTAATTTAAAGCAAAAGTGTTTTTTCGTAAAAAAATACAGCGAAAAAGAAGAAAATGTTTTTTTGGAAAAAAAGCAACAAAAAATCTCTCTTTTGAAAAAAGTGACAAAAAAACAAAAAGCACTTTTTTGGAAAAAGCAACGAAATAAGCTATAAAAGGAGGTATTGGGGGGCTCATTTGGATATGCTGAAATGGCTTTGGTTCTCTTCAATCCTTGAGGATGAAATCTCTCATAGATTTCTAGTTTCGGGATTGCAAAATATTCCCTAGCTAGACAGTGGTGTCATTCTAGCCAGAAATCACCATTGGAGTTGATTTGAAGTTTTAGTTTGGGTTTTCCAGTATGGACTATTTTGATGTATTTTAGAATTACATTTTGATGTGATTCCTTTTCAAATTGCAGTAGTGTTGAATGTGGAGTTTGGAGTGCTTTATAGGGGGTCGCATCATTGTTGCTACCTACTGCAACTGTAGTTTTAGTCCTGCAGATGTCTAATATACCTCTCCAGAATAGTAATACACTATTTTCATGAGTTTTGGTGTGAGTTGGCACTGTTGTTTGGCTGCTAAGGTAGTTGGTGATCATTTTGGCACGTTGGAGGTAGTTGGGTGAAGTTTCCTGAGTCATCTACCTCACTGTCCAAACTGTTGCAGCGAAGTTTCAGACTTATATTAGACTTCCATTTGCCATATTCTGAGGTATATTTGCTATTACAATGTTGGGTGGTTAGTTTCTTGTGTTGGGGATTCATTTGGGGTGTTTTAATCAGCTTCATATCACATTAATATTTGTGATAGTAGATATGTATTTGATTTGGAATGAACTGTAAGAGCTAACATTGTAACACTAAATGATAGTACAACCAGTTATCATGTTCTTGTTACTTGTTGTTACTTACCCCACTGCATAAGTAGCTCTTATTACTCACCCCACTACATAAGTGGTTCTTGTTACTCACCCCACTAAATAAGTGGCTTTCTGATACTCACCACTGAAAAGTGGAAGAGTTTTTTATTGGTTGTACTCACTCACCACTAAGAAGTGGAAGAGCTTACTTTGCATTTCATTATTGTATATGCTTTCCAACTGCAAAGTGCATGTGCCTAGCTAACCCCACTGGATACGTGGATGTTATTTTCAGCTGCTCATTTCAAGTATAATTGTAATCCCATACACTGTATGCTCTCACCTCGTCCACACTAGGAACTTGTTGATCAAAAAGTGGAAAGGAAAGTTGCTTAGCATTTTCATTCTGTTTTGAGCTAACAAGTTTATTCAGAAAAAAAAATTAAGAGTGGTTATTACATTTCCCTTCTTGCACAGGCAACAACTAGAGAACAAAGTTATATAAGAGCCAAAAAACTACTAATATCACTGTAAAAATCAGTCAAAAAAGGGCTTTCACATATTCAATGTGTTTTCTTAAAAGCAGATTTGCCAATTAGTAGCATATATTTCACAACTAGAGAACAAAGTTATATAAGAGCCAAAAAACTACTAATATCACTGTAAAAATCAGTCAAAAAAGGGCTATCACATATTCAAAGTTGTTTAGCATTTTCGTTCTGTTTTGAGCTAACAAGTTTATTCAGAAAAAAAAATTAAGGGTGGTTATTACATTTCCCTTCTTGCACAGGCAACAACTAGAGAACAAAGTTATATAAGAGCCAAAAAACTACTAATATCACTGTAAAAATCAGTCAAAAAAGGGCTTTCACATATTCAATGTGTTTTTCTAAAAGCAGATTTGCCAATTAGTAGCATATATTTCCCTCTACAAATTGGTTATACAAGCAACATACACTTTCTTCTACCTAGCAAGTCTCTGCAAGATGCAAAATAGAGTCAAAACATCTTTTGAATTGGCATTTTGAGCCTTCGTAGGCGTACTGCAACTTTACATTAGAAAAATGGTACTCTCTAATGCAATAAATGCAATCAAAGCTTACTTGTTCATCATCATGCTTTTCTCTAGCACAGCTAAGAGACACCTTTTATCTGCAAAGAGTTGTTATAAAAGGAAATTTAAGGATATATTATATCATTCAAAATCACTAACCATAATTATCAATTAACTATTAACCAATCACAGCCAACATCCCATTAATTATCACCGTGCTGCACACAAGCCATATCTAAACACCATTTTTGGCATGTTTAAGGCTTTGGTTTGTTATTTCACTGTCTGTCCTGTAATTTATTATGGCTCTTTCAAAATGCTAACCTTCTGATCCAATCAAATTGTATGGCAAGCAATATAATCATTTTCTAAATCTTTTCATGGTAATAACTTGAGTTGTAAAAAGGCTCAGTTGTGTTGGTTATCAAATGATGCCATCAAGTTAAAATCTTCCGAATACTGCTGCTGTTGGGTATTTTTCTCTGAACACATAAGCTCCAGGAAATGAGTAATTTGGCAGTCAAATATACATTTCAATATGAATATGAGTGCTATAAAATAGGCTAGCTTTAAAACCATAAGTGTAAAGCCTTCTGCACAATGTTCCAAGCTTGGCCACAACAATGTTCCAAGCTTGGCCACAAACAATAAGGTTTAAAAATGACTGAAAAGATGTTTGAAATATGTTCAAAACTAAATCACTTAAAAACTAAAGCCAAGTTTTATGACAGCTAATGATAGCATATTTAAGATCATGACACTAGTATATAAACTTTTGGACTCTCTTCACATGCATCCACTCTGACACTGACTATGCTTCAATATTTATATAGAACACTGTTAGACCTTATTAATATGGTATTAGATAATTTGAAAATTTGAAACAAATCAAATTCTGGAACATGATTTTGCATGCACTATGCAGAGAAATCCTTTCTATAATGAAACGAGTAATAAAATCCACCTAGCTAGGCATGTTATCTGATTGAGTACTTTAAAAGTTTGTAAGACATCTATCTGTAATCTCAGAAAGGATTTTAAGATCACTGGAAACATGGAGTCATTAAACAAATGGAAAACAATGCCTCGAGGCTGTGCTTGCACAAATGTAGCATTCATGGATAACATAAAATTAGCATTGTGTACAACATAAAATGTAGAAGATGAGCAATATGAAAATAATTACCAGAAATAACAAAGTGAAGTCCTAGCTGTTCTACATGCTGTGGATATCAATGTCTCTAACTTCTATCAGACTCATTGGAGTAATATCACAAATGAAACACAACCAATATGGACCATGTTAAATACTTTGGAACCTTACCAAGTTAAAATAATGTGTCCTCATGTACCTGAGTATTTTGAGGCAAAAAGGGTAATTCAAGACGTCCTGGATAAAGAACAAGATTAGCCAAGTAATTTTCTGCATCAACAATCCAAATGCCATCTCAATATATATTTCAGAAAAACACAAAAGTATCCCCAGTAACTTGCAATACAAAAAAAAAACCATTTATAGAAAAGGGCCCAAAGAACTGAATCTTGTTTCTTACGCTTTCCAGATCTCCAAATTTCTTCACAAAGGGAACCCTGCATAAGTTTCCCAGCATCAACTTGCATAGCCTCTCCTTTCACTGTGGCAGATTCAGCAGCCAAACCAACTTGAAGGAAGCAATGATTATCATACACAATAACCAAAGCCTGACAGCATGTTATATCTGCCAAAGACTCCCATACCCTGCTTCCATCCCAATTCCAACCATCAAATTCTATTCATACTGTTGGACACACCAAAAAGAGCAATGAAAATTTACATAAAATCTTGGATAGAGCAACAAACTGTTCACATCAAACCAAATAGATATGGGTCTTTAAGTTATTTATTATATTAGTCAGTATGCAATCTGGAATGTTTACAAATTACAAATAATAGCCTATTTCTTTCTTCATGAGAATTAATCTTTATGAAATATTGTGTTACTTCCTGTAAATTCATTTTCATGGCATCTTCTAGCTTTAAGTAAGTTGAATTTCATGCTGTATGTCTTCTATTTGATATTTTAAGGAAAATAGTGCATATCTCATGATCACATGGAACAAAAGCATTGGTTGCTTCTCCCTCACTCAATGTATCCCTTCTCAATGAAATGCACAACTGCAGTTTTCCAATGGCTTTTATCAGCAAACAAGTATAAATAGAAAATCTGACATTAACAACAAGAACACGCTTGTCAAACCCCTTTCTGATTTTTTTTGTTTTCCGCCAGCTTATCTTCACCTTGTACTTTAGTTCATCAAGTGTTGACTTTGAACTAGAAAGTAACATATGAGGGCCTAAAGAACTTTTCCATTTTAAATTATACATAGGCATTACAGGTGAGAGAAAGAATGAAAATTATATTAACTGCCATGAGTGTCTAAAGTAGGTCAATGGGATTTAAATGTACACCCACTTATCATACAATAGTATGAGGGTGGGAAACAACCCTAGAAGCTGAAAAAGTTACTAAACCAATGAAACCGTTGAAACACTAACAGGAAGGGGTGAATTGCAGGAAGATAAACACTAGAGATTGAGCACAAGTACAAACATAAACAGCCAAATAAAGGGAGGAACCAATATAGTGAAAGGAATATGCATGTATATTTAATTGAGCAACTAAAAGTATACTGAATGATATTGCAACAACCAAAAAGCATTTGAGCACTAGTAAACCCTTTCAGTATTAGTCAAGATAGTTAATTATATAATAAATAGTTATAACTTATAACATGAAAAAAATTTCCTGAAAGTATGAAGAGAGATGGACGTGACTCCATGAAAAATTTGTTCTCCCAAGATATCTTGTCTCATGGTACATTCTTCTACTCAATTAAATACTAAATGATTTGTCTAGAACGTAAATTCTTTTTACAAATTTCAAGAAAAAGAAATTCATACACAAGTGGTTGGAGCAAATAAACATTGTTACTTTTAGTCAAAATTTGTCAAAGACTCAATTTTCTTTGCCATAGTCAATTTTGAAATAAATGGTCAAACTTAATATTGAAGATGACCTTGGGGTGGTCCAAAAAGTATGAGTCCAGAAAAAAGGGCACCAACTGTTTACTAGTATATTGTTTCACCACCAAGTGCAATTATATGCCAAATTTAATGATACAAACCGGATTAATTGAATAACAAATTAAATTCTTTAGTTTTCACAGTAGTCTACATCAAGCCTGAGAATGTACATGTCGGTGGCATATGGTAATTGGTTGAGTTTTGTTTGATGTATGAAGATAAAGGCTAAATTGACAGACTTGTGCCAATGCAGTAATGCATAAGGAGTATTTCATCATCTGGAAGTTGTACAGTAACACCATTGAGCCTTATGTATTCATATTCCATTATTTAAGGTGGATCAAAGTTCAATTGTTCAAATTGGAGTTGTTTTCTTTTACTTAGAGGATAAGAAGGATATGCCCCATGACTTGTGTTGAAGAATGGAGCTGACTGGAATTATTCTTGAGGTACAAGTGTACACATTCGATAATTTGGGGTCATGATGATCCTTAGTGAAGACCTAGCTAGGAATGATGAAAATAGGTAGTAAATTGTTAAATATGATAAGGTCATCTTTCTTGACATTGTGATTAGCATGCTTTTTGATAGATAGGAATGATGAAAATAGGTTGTAAATCGTTAAATATGATAAAGTCATCTTTCTTGACATTGTAATTATGAGTTTCTTTCCTTGAGTGTTTGTTTTGATAATCGCCTATATGAATCAAGGCTGTAGAATCATTTTGGTGGCAACGACGTGGAGATGCGAAAGGAGAGAACTTGGATTTAGAGTTCAGAGTAGAAATAAAAGATGAAGGAAAAAGGCTTGTTCCAAGCGTGAATTGAATAGCTATAATCAAAAGTTTGGTGGCACATCAATGAGGATCTAATAATGTATTGCTTGTGGTGTAGGCAAGGGGTTAAGATTTGCGGTACTGCTCATGTTGCAAAATTGCCCTATAACTCATGTAAACTGGAAATGAATTCCTAGTAAAGTCTAAAGTATTGGACTATGAGATCTTTCAGTCTGAGATTGTATGATTTTAAGGCCTGACTATAGCTTGGTGACTTCGTGTAATTATAGTGGATGAAATAAATACATCAATTTTCTCTTTTCATTTTGTTATGTCTTTGTATTGTTCCATTGTTTGATTAGATTTGGGTATTATTACTTAGATCTAAGCGTTAGGTTGCACAGTTGGATAGTCTTTTACTAAACTCTCCATCCTTGACTGCATTAAGTGGTATTAGAGCTTAGCTTATTACTAGAGTGAGTGATAACACCACACTAGAGAAAATTTGTGCATATGTTGCACTATAGGTGATCCATTCAAATGAATGGTTTGTATATTCTTGTGCATGTCACATTGCATGTGACCATAAAAGGAGTGGCTCACAAATTCTTATGCGTGTGTCACACTACAGGTGATCCATTCAAAGGAGTGGCTCATAGTTCTTGTGTGTGTGTCACACTATAGCTAATCCATTCATAGGGTGGCTCATCAAAGATCTTGAGGGTGTGTCGCACTACCAACAATCCATCAAAGGAGTGATTCACAAAAACCTTGTGTGTGTGTCAAACTACAAGTGATCCATCAAAGGGTGGCTCACAAAAGGTGAAAGAGGGAGTCAACACACAATTAACATCAAATCCTCTATTTGAAAAGGGGTAATCTTTCAAACTTTGAAGATAGAAGTGCCAATATGAGGCAATTTGCAAGAAGTGAATTGCTAGTAAAAGGTGATCTAAAATAACTTAAATGCCTTGTGCCAAGATATCAACCAAAAGGTTGTTGCTCAAACACAACGCTATATTTCCCAGCTTGGAAAGAGAATTAGGGAAATAAAGAGAAAAAAAGACTGACATATTCAAGGATGTGGTCTCCAGAATTGAAAGGTTAATGGACCAACAAATTGATGAGATGCTTAGTCAACTATAGATTGGGGTGGATAAGCTAAAACCAAAAAGTGTAGCAAGGAAAGTTGCCAAGTGTGCTAATGCAAACTGTTCTAGGGGATGTGCAATAAACCAACTAATGTTAGGAGGTGAGAATGATGAGTTTCCCTATCAAAACCAAGTGGATATTTTAAGGAATTAAGAAATCAAGAGAGGTCATGAGTGATCAAAAGAAGAGGTGTAGTGTAGAAAATTGTATACCTTAACAATTTCACATTATGTTTTGCCCCCTAATTTATTGGACTTAATTAAGCTTCTAATTTTCCAAATTATGCATTCGGGTGATCTGGAAGGATAGAGCGGTGCAGACTGGTCGCTGCCTGGAGTCTGGGTCGTGGGTTTTTCGGTTCCGTGGTGGGGGAGGCTCAGCCCTCCCCCACGAAGGTAATATCCTTCGTGCCCTTCCGTGGTTGCCCTCATTCTTTGTTTTCCTGGGAGTGTTATATGTTTTTTCTTCTTGGTTTTCTAGTTGGATTGCGTTTTTTTTGTTCTTCTTTGCTGCCTGGCCTGAAGGGCTGGTGTTTTAGTGTGAACTACTATGGAGGGGGGTTCGACCCCCTCCATACCCACTGGGGTTGCCTCGAAGGATGGGGAAACAATTAATACCATAAACCGCCCCAAATCATTTCGTGAGGTTGTTGTGTCTAATCAGCCAGTTTGTCTGGAAAGTGCGAAGTTTGTTTTTGAGCCTTCTAGAGGAGGTGAAACCGCTAGTGAAAATGGAGGTCCGCAACACACGGTTCCTCCGGATACCACTGTGATTGTTCCGAACCTTGATATGCTTGACACAATCCACAAAGAGTGGAGTAGACTCTCGGAGGTTGCAGTTTTTATGGCGGCCATTGACTTGGATAATCTCCCCGCTAGAAAATACTTCGATAACTGGTTTAATTCTGTGTGATTTAAAAAATTAAATGTTCAAATCTCATTCTGCCGTATGATTCAAAAAGGGTTATTCTTAATTTATTTTAAAAACCATGAGATGCAATTGAAAATATTAAAGAAAGCTTACTGGAGCGTTGGAAAGTCAGTGTTTAGGGTTTTGTCCTGGAAGTTGGGGGCTAACTGTGACGAAATCCTTGCCTTGTCTAGCCCTAGGTGGTTGTTGGTTAAAAATATTCCCCAAGATTTGTGGTCCTTTGTTCCGCAAATTGTCGAACCCTTTGGGGGAGTACTCAGGGTGGATAGGCCTCGAGTTACGCTTCCTGATCTGAATGCTCGTGTCCTTGTTTCTCTAAGCCCGGGTGTCGAGCTTCCTAGTAATATTGGTATTAAACTTGAGGGTAATCTTCACTTGTGCCCGGTGGAGGTGCTTGGTGGTATTGGGGCCTGCTACCTCTGCAGGAAAGAGGGTCACCTGAGAAAAAATTTCCCCCTGATTCGTAGTAATGGTAGCCGCCCTCCTGCTAAACCGCCTGGAGTTTCAACTGTTGCTTCTCCGTCTGTCAATCTTGCGGCGGCTTCTGATGTCAGTTGTGATCTGGTCACCGATTTGGGGGTTTCTCCTGGTGCCTCTGGTTTCTCGGCCTCTCCCCTGGTGCCCCCCTCTCCATCTTTGGTTGCCCCTGCTATTGGCTGTAGCGTCCCCAGCGTTGCTCCCCCTCAACCTGCTTGCCATTCTGAGGTCCCCTCTTGCATTCTAACTTCCCCCCTGTCAGTTGACCTTCCTTTTTCTCCACCTTGCTAGGCTTCTTTGCCAAGCCCTGCTCCCCGTTCTCCTCCTTCTGTTCCTGTTGGCGGTGGCAAAAAAAATGCTCAGATGCTTGCTCTTGAAAGCATTATGAAGAAAGGCGGAAAATGTAGTAATAATAAGCAGAAAAAAATAGAAGTGATCAAGACCTATGTTAATGGCATTATAGTTGATGAAGAGACTGTGGTCTCTAACTCTCACGATAATGAAATTCTGACAGAAAAAGACAACACCTCCAAAATTGAGAGTATAGTTTCTACTTTTGAAACCATTCAATCCCTCAATTGTCCTTCAATTTCTGGAAGCAAAGGAATAAAACCTGGAAAAAATGGTTGTGGTCAAGGTTTGGATGCCTCTAGGGATAACGAGATGACTTCCACAGAAAATTGTGGTGACCCTGGCTTTTCTCCGACTGAGAATTCTCTTGAGACCTTGACTGACATGGTCAGAAAATGGTCTGTTGATAAATCTGAAGCTTCTAAACTTGAGATCTCCAACCCCACACAAACTTGTGATCCTATAGACACTATTGGGCACCCTGTTGATGAGGAGACCCCTGGAAGGACAGTGGGCCTACCCAGTGAGGATGCCAAAAAAGATAGCTTGAGTGTAGTATTGAGAACCTCCCCGACTGGGGAAGGCTTTGAGGAAAACTCTGGGAAGGATTTGGAAAGTGTAAGGCAAACCGTTGGGGATTCTGAGCGCCACCCCCCCAAGGAACCCAAAAAAACAAGGCAGGAAAAAAGGCAGCACCATCTCAGTCTGCAAGAATGGTGCTGGAATTATTAAAGGAAAGTGGAAGAAAACCAGCATAGTTCTAGCTGTCCCCTCTCCCAAGAGAGTTGAAAATGAAGAGAACACAATTAGATATTTTGAAATGTTTAAGAATGCTAAAGAGACCCTTGCCAGTAAATATACTAATGATAGTTAGTTGCACCTCGTGGAATGTCAGGGGGCTGGAGTCCCCCGACAGAAAGTATATTGTTAGGAGATTTCTCAATTTGGAGCAAGATAAAGATTTTGTCTTTTTGCAAGAACTTAAAGTTGTTGGGTTCTTGTTGGAAACCAGCTTAAAGTTCATTTGGGGAGATTCTATGTTCTTGGCCTCCAAACATGAAAAAGGTAAAGGAGGGGTGGCCATCTTGATGGCCAATAAATGGAAACCATATCTTACTGATTCAGGGGTTTCCCCCTGTAACAGAGTTGTTTGGGCCACTTTTCAGAGAGGTGGTATTAGTTTTGGGGTTTGTTCAATATATGCCCCAAACGACTACCTTGGTAGGTGTGGCTTATGGAGGTGGCTATCTGAACTCCCCGAGGTTCCTTGGATTATAGGAGGTGACTTTAACATGATTGAGAATAAGGAAGATAAGAAGGGGGGAATGAGTGTAGACTGGAAAGGGAATGAAATGCATTATTGGTTCAGAATGAAAAACAAGCTTAATCTGCTTGATCCTCTTGAAGGTTTGAAGCAAGAGAGCAGCGGTGTGTGGTTTACCTGGTGTAATGCCCAGAAGGGCAACAAAAGAATTTATAGTAGGCTTGATAGATTTTATGCCAACAAAGACCTTTGCAATTTTGAGCCACTCAACAGGGGTAACAAAGTGGTGGTCTATCCTTACACTCTTTCTGACCATCACCCTATTAAAGCCAGGATAACCATTAACAATGGCATTAAGATTAGCCCCAAAAACAAGGATAACTTCATTCTCAATACCAGTTTATTGCTAGACAAGGATTGTCTTGAAGCTATGAGTACCTTGAGGGGTATAAACAAGTGGATGTTAAGAGGGTCTAGTCCTATAGAAAGATGGAATCAAAATGTTAAGTCCTGGAGTTGCATTTTTCAGACAATTGGTAAAAAGAAAACATTGGATAGGAGGAGGGAGGAGAATCACCTCCAGGATGAGTTGCTGGTTGATGAGGCTAGGATCCAAGAGGATCACAAGGATGAGCAACTCTATGAAGAGCTTAACAAAGCAAAAAGCTCTTTGAGGAAATTGCAGGCTAATAAGATTCAAGGGCTTAAGGTGAGGGCTAAGCTCAATTGGTTGAGCAGTGGGGATAAAGGATCAAAAATTTTCTTCAGATATATTAAGGAAAAAGGCCTAACAGAGCAAATAGACCAGATTTGTCATAATGGTGTGACGATGTCAAAATAGGAAGACATCCTACAGCAATTCACTCTGTTCTACAGGGAACTTTTTAAATCTGAAGATAATGGAGAAGAGTGCATGGGGGCAAGAAACACTCTCAAGGGTTTGATGCCAAAAAAAATCTCTAAGGAAGACTATGCTCTGCTCTCGACTAACATAACCAAAGAGGAGATCAAAAGAGCAATCCTTGCCATGAGCAACGATAAATCTCTTGGGTTAGATGGGCTCCCTGTTGAATTTTACAAGACCTTCATTGATTGGATTTGTGAGGATTTGCTCCAAGTCTATATGGAAGCCCTTGAAAAAGGGTCCTTGGGAACCCACATCAATCAAGGTCTTATTAAGTTATTACCAAAAGAGGGAGACAAAACCTTGATTAAAAATTGGAGGCCAATAACCCTGTTGAATGTTTCGTACAAGGTGCTTGCAAAAGTCCTAGCCTTAAGGCTTACAAATATCCTGCCCAAGTTTATAAATACCACTCAAACTGGGTTTATTAAAGGAAGGTACATCCTTGAAAACTTAATTACCAGCTGGGAGGCTTTAGATTGGGCCAAAAGATCTCAGCAGAATGTGGCAATGCTTTTAATTGATTTTGAGAAGGCTTACGACAGAGTGGAGTGGTCCTTCTTGATGATGGCTCTGGAAGCTTTTGGGTTTCCGCAGGGTTTTACCAAAATGATCAGCACTCTCTTAAGTGATGCTTCTACCGTGGTTGAGATGAATGGGTCCAGGTCTGAACCAATCCAATTGGAGAGGTCAATTAGACAGGGATGCCCCATTGCCCCGGCCTTGTTTGTTATTGCCTCAGATGCTCTTCATTACCTGCTAAGGGAGAAGTGTGTTTCGCCTAAAGTGAATGGGCTGAAACTTCCCGACAATGGTGAGCTCCTAAACATTCAGTTTGCTGATGACACTTCCATTTTTGTGGAATTAGAAGAGAAAAACTTTGGAAGATTAATGGACAAGCTTGGTCTGTTTTGTCAGGCTTCAGGAGCTAGGATTTCAAAAGCTAAGTCCATTCTATTAGGTTGGCTTGACACCCCTCCTGGCCGGTTGCAAAAGTTTGATCTTCAATGGGGGGGGACGCAAAAACAAGGTACCTGGGGATCCCTTTCGCTGTCTCACCCAATTTGAAGGAAATGTGGCATTGGCTTAAGGCCAAGATTGATAAAAAGCTAGATGGTTGGAATAGACATTATCTTTCTCTTGCTGGGAGGGTGCAGGTGTGCCAAAAGATTCTTTCCTCATACACCTTATACTTTGCTTTTGTTTGGTTCTTCCACAGTTATCAAGTCAACGAGGTGTAAAAGAAAATCAGAGGTTTTCTTTGGTCCGATGGGAAAGACAAAAAGAAGTTGCACGCTGTCAGGTGGGAGTGGTGTTGTATGGAAAAAACTAATGGGGGCTTGGGCCTCAAAGATCTCAAAAAGCATGGTATGGCACTGGCTGCGAAGTGGGTCATCAAGGCCCTTGATGGGAATGAACCGTGGAAGATTCTTATTAGGAATAACATCTCTCAAGCTGTACCAAAATTGGCTAAGTCTTGGAAGGCTCTGCCTTTCAGTGATCTCCTCATCACCAAGTATCCAATAGTGCCTGCTGGATTATCAGTTTTCAGAAGTATTTGGAAGGCCTGGGAATCCATAAGGGGCAGTTTCACTAGCCCTCTCCTAACTGATCCTAACAACAACCTAATCCATCCAGGTAGATCCATCTGGTGGAATCTTGAAAACAATGGAAAGCCTTTAGCATTATTGCAAGGCTGCTCAACTAAGAATTGGAATCGGATTGGCATTAAAACATTCAGTGATATCTTCAGGGATGGAACTCTGGTTAGTTGGTATCAGTTGAGGGAGGATTATGGGCTCCCTCCCTCTAACTTTAGGACTTACTCTGTACTAAGGGAGGCCTGTAAAAGGTGGAACCCAAGTCTCCAAGTAGGTAGCTGGGAGGATGATCTGCTTAAAATTTTATGGAAGGGTACCCTACCCTTGCAAGATGTCAAAACTAAGGACATTTATAAAGAATTAATTAACTCATGCGCTCCTGCTGACTATCTCAATAGGGCCTGGAAGGCTAACCTTGAAAGCAAGGACTGGCAAAAAGTTTTTAAGTATCTGTGGCATAATGGGATAGATGCTAAAAAGACTTGTTTTAGATGGCTTGTTTTGCTTCAAAAAGTTCCCTTCAAGTTGAAAGTTTGTGATGTTGTTATTTGTGATATTTGCAGGGTTCCTGAGTCTATGTCTCATATTTTTTTTGATTGCTTGTATGCTAAGGAGATTTGGAATTTGCTCTGGAATGGTCAGAATACTTGGTATTCTAGTAGGAATTTCACCTGGAAAGAAATTTTGATGGGTTTCGATAGTAAATTAAGCAAAGAGTTGCATCTCTTCTGGTTTTTTCTTACTACTAAAATTTTGTGGGTGTTATGGAAAGCAAGGAATGAGGACAAATACAGTGGGGTACGGAGGTTACTTACTGAGTCGAATAAAAGGCTCACATTCTATAATGTTTCCTTACAGGGAAAGGAAAAAAAAAAAAAAAAAAATTATGCATTCCAAAGCCTAACTTTTACCATTTTCCAAAGGAGGACGAGCATTAAACAAATGCATTCAATCATTAAATTGTCCCCGACTTTGAGTGTCCTAGAAATTTGGGCCAAGACCCATTTGCCCATGGGCGACTACGTGCCCCTTCTTAGCCAGGACCCAAATTCAAATATGAAATGTCGGATTTTGGAATCTAATTTTCAGGTAATTTGATAAACACCTATAAATACCTAGTTATTTTATCATTTGAAATCTAACAAAGAGAACACGAATTCAAGAGCAAAAATTATTGTCAAGAGCATTATTGAGCAAGTCAAGAGCAACATTATCAAAGTTTATTACAGCAATTCAAGATCCAACATGATGTCAAGTTCTATGTGTGTTCATGTTCATGTTTTGTGAGCGCTAACATTGTTGTAGGTCTTTGAGCATTCAAGCAAATCTATCAAACAAGATCCAAATCCTTGAAGTGATGTGTATGACTTTAGTCCTTCAAGGAAGCCATTGAAGGGTGGTGAGTTGCAGCATTGTGTTTGTTGTACCCAAACCAAATTTTTTGCTTCATCAAGGCATTTTGCATAAATTAGTCTTAATCTTGCTAAAATGATGTAAAACACAGTTTTGGGCAATATCAAGCATGGAGTTTTTGTCAATAGTTTGTCAGTCAAAGTCAGTTTTATTGAACAAAACCTGAAGCAGAGACTCAGAATAGAGCTTTTCACGATAGAGGAGCATCTCACAACAGCATTTCATGTTGCATACGGTCATTTCAGTGATCAAGACAGAGTTTTCAATGGTCAATTTATGAAGATTTTTCAAAGGAAAAGTCAGAAAGTGCAAGTATAGCCCAAGGGCGCCCAGCTTGTTGAAGGTCAAGATCTTGTTTAAAATGCTCAAGCATCCAGTCAATCTCTGTAGAATCAGTCTGGCTATCCGTCGAGCGATCCAGCGAAGTTTTCCGAGACTCACAGCTCCGGCAAACAGCAACAGAAGTTGAAATCCCTAAATTTCCAGATGTGAGAAACTTGTCTTTTTCAAGCAAAAGCGCGCCTCTAGCCTGAGGGCGCCCATCCTAAAGAGGGGGTAAATCTTGGCGTTTTCGATGGCGGATACAGTCAATTTGTTCTCGACTAGTCTGCTTATCCAACGAGATATCAAACGTAGTCATCCGAGTTTCAGAACTCCGGCGGCAGTCGTCCGAAGATCAGCTTATAATGGAGTTTTCACATTTCTGAGCTTCTCCATTGATTCCCAGTGCAAGTACAGCTCAGGGGCGCTGGTTTAAAGGACCCTCCAGATGGCGAAATTTGCAGACAGAGTCTTCCTGACATCAGTACTACTCTAGCCTAGCTCCGCGATGCATCATCCTGCTTGTCGATCCGACGTTCCAGGTGATCGTGGAAAGTTCTACCAACGCGTTCACGGGGGGACCAACAATTTGCAGTGTATTTTCACAGTCCAAAGGCGCCTAGCCTTTAGGCCTGTCAGATGTGTTCGTTCGCGTTCGAAGTCTTCACGGCTTTGTAATCATTTTATCTATTCAACGAGCCTAGCCGTCAGCCTTCGGGATTTGGCAAATGCTCGTACGTGCGAGGTCTTTGGCGAAACGCTGAAGAGTGAGGACATCCGGAAAATGGCCAAGTCTGGAGCAGATATTTTAAATAAAATACGCACTGGAGTTTTTGAGGTCTTAGAAGCAGTTTTCTTGCTCCGTCACCTCCAGAGACTTCTCTTGTGGGCCCTTCTGGCTGTCCGTTAAAACAAATAGTGCCTGAATTGGGTCATCCCAGCTCCGGATATCAGAGGTCAAAGTAGGGTACTTGGACGAAAGTTCGATTTCGTCAAAATGACACCCAACTCGAGCCAGCTTTTACTTTGAGGCCCTTAACCACACTTTTCGGTGTCGTGTATCTGATCGTTGGATCTAATGTCTCGGTATGTGAGTTTGTTTCTTGTCGCAGGGTGCACCACACCGTTTGAAGTGTCGGATGGCAGTTTGAGAAATGGCCAAGTCTGGAACCCGTAAAAGCAATTTAATCGGGGCGCCTAATTTTTCAAGGGGTTAAACGATGGATTTTGCAGTAGTGTCTCCCGCAGACATTTCTTCCTTGTTCAGTAGGCTTTCCAATGAATTCTTCAGATCAGTCTCAGCATCACCCGGTCATCCGGAAATCAGTGTCGAAGTTGGCCAGTCGTAACAGTGCTGTCAGCTATAAAATAGGGAGTTATAAAAAGTGAAGTATCTTGAGCAAATGGACGCCTATATGCTCAAGAGATGACTTTTCGGAATCGTTGAAGTCTCACGATGAATCTCAAAGCTTCATTCCGAATTGTCAACTGAAGTTCAAAATATTTAATATTTATTTTGTAATATTAGCATTAAAATGGCGATTTTCTATTTTTGGCGACTATGCTAATTGCATGATAATAAATATTTTATTTATTCAAATTCGAACTTCCAGTCAGTGGCAGTGGAACTGAAAGGCAACCAATCAGAGGATTTCTATTCTTGTCAGGGTTTTGAATTCTTGCAGTTGTCAAATTAGTGCGAATTTCTTCTTATTTAAACATGGCGCTATCTTCATTATTATTCACAGAGCTTTCAAAGGAAATTCGATTTCATTAAGAGCAAATTCAATCTTAAGTGAAATTCGTATTTTTCAAAGCAAGTTCATATTTTCAAAGGGGAAAATCGAAGTTTATCAATTTTCAAAGTAACTTCAAAGTGATTCGTATTTCTTCAAGAAGAGAAGGTGCGCACCTTTAAGGGAGTTCATATTAACAAAATTCGCAAGTTCTTCAGAGTTCTCAAAGGCGTATTTCAAGATCCAAAGCGTTTTCTATATCAATTCGCAATCCTTCAATATTCAAAGGCGTTTTCCAAAAATAAATTCACAAATTCTTCAGGAATCAAAGGCGCACTCTCAAATTTCATTGTAAATTCGTATTTTCTCAAGATAATTTCAAAAGAGAAATTCAAATTTCTTCATAAAGGCGCAAATTTCAAGAGAGGAAAATTCGTGGTTTTCACTTCAAGGCGAATTCTTCCAGTTCAAAGGAAAAATCTTCATCAATTTCTCAAGGCGATTTTATTTAACAAATCTTTTTGCAGGATAAAATTCACAATTGTCAACAATCTGAAGAAATCTAAGGCGATTTTCACAGAGAAGAAGCATCATAAAAACGTCTTTTTCATCCTTCAATCTCAGATTTCTCACAAAATACAACTTGCATGTTCCTGAAATTGGCGAATTCTACAAGTCTCAGTATCTGGATGATTCTCATATAATTTCCTCGAGTTGAAATTGTGCGTTTGATTTTTCACGAATTTTTAACTTTAGAACGTTCGTTCTTGAGTTACTAATTTTCTCAAGTGAAAAATCTCTGTACGATCGAGTAGAAGTTGAATTTTCGCAAATCTGACGTTTTGGGTTGTCTTAGAATCCTTTTCTGGACAAAACCCATATCTCGGATTTTTCGCTGAAAATAATTCTTCGAAAGGCTATTTTTAACTCTCGCGGGCTATTTTTAGCTTCCAAATCTTGTCAAAATATAGTTAAGTTCATCAACAAGCTAATTTTTCGTAATCGCAGTTCACTCACTCGAATCTGGGACCAAACCGTCCTTACTCATGATTTTCGGGTTGGTTGAGACAGACCTTCACAAAGTATTGCCCGGCAGTAGCTAGATCCGCTTAAGATCGAAGTTCAATTATTCAAAATATTGGCAGTCTGGCTTATTAGAGGCCGCTTCCATACCTATCTCCGTTCACTGTATTGAATTCGTGATGGCTTGCATTAAGCATTACAATTCTACTACTCGTGAGATAGTGTCGTTGACGGACGGGTCATTTTGGTCTCAAACCTTTGGACATCGAGAAAGGAGTTTGGCATTCCTCAACAAAAATTCTAGTTGTTTCTATGGAGCAGTGTGCACAGGCATTTGATGCGATATGGACAAGTGTCGAAGAAGATGGCGAAAGATGGTTAAAACAAGCAAAGAACGATTGCCAAACAATGTGGGTCGCTGAATACAAGGATGAGTATGCGATTCTAATCACACTCAATCGTGGTCTCAGGTCAAGCACATGCAAATGTTTTCCAGCCTTGGATGTATTACATTATTGGTCGCATCATTTCTGGGCAGGAGCATTATGACTGGGCATCCTTCATCAGCGATATTCTCCACAGGCAGATCACCAGTTTCTTAGTTGCCCATGAGTTTCACATGTGTTCCTATCTCGTGTACTTGATCGCTTATCAAGGTCAGTTCCGAGGACTAAACACCGTGGGCATTCTCAGTGTTCAGAAAGTCACCAGTATTATGATCAGCTTGAGTTCACCAGAGCTGAACGTCATTTCAAGCGTGTTCACGAGGCTTTCTTGACCTATACAGTGAGAAATTTGGACCGGGAATTGCATGTTCGTATCTCGGCAGTTGCTAGGCAGCGATGGATGGGCGGATTGGTTTATTCAGTTCCCAACATACACCTACATCCAAGTGTATGGCTTTACAGAAATCCAAATTTATGCTTAACGCTATCCTTCTGATAAGACAATCTTTTGAGTTCCTTAGATAGATGCATGATGTTCATCGTCTTCTACGCCGCAGGCACAGACCATCTCTCAACTTTCCTTTTCAGTTTGGAATGTATTGGTGCAAGTCGGCAATTGATAGTAAAATTGCAGGGCAAGAGCTTGAGAAATATCACCTTAAGTATCTTGTTGAAGCACGCCTATGATCTTTCAGGACATTATACAGTTGCCTTGTTGGAGGTACATATCACGAGCCTTCTATGGAGGATTACTGGGCAAATTGCGCAGATGACTTCGAGGTTCGCAGACGCAGTTACGGCCGCTTCTCTCTCTCACGATTTATATTTTCCTGTCGAAGATGTGGGAGGTTTATCAGATGACGAGGGAGAAGTTCTTCCTCAGTTTTTCAGGAGCAGGTCGATACACAACCATTGCCAGCAATAGATTGGTACGCCAAGGAATATGCAACGGTCAAGGAGAGGTCAAGTAGAGTTATCCAAAAGCATACTTTACTCGAAGAAGAGAACAAGGAGGTAAGTTTTGTGAGCAGAGCCCGAGTGGTGAATCCTTCGCTACCTTCTCGTCAAAACCTAACAAAAAGAGTAATCCTCCCAAGAAGTCAAAGCTAACAATTCAAAGGGCAGGCGTTCACAAGACACAGCAGTCTGACCCTATCAGAGCCTATCGGTAGATCTATTCGCCCGACGAGGGTTCAGTTCCTACACCGGAGAGGCCACCTATCCCAATTCACATCGAATTGGATTTAGACTCTCCACCTCGCAGTGGGTCTTCTACACACTCACTCTCATCAGTACCTCCTGTCGCTAGTGCAGACCCTTCTAGTAGCATTAGCCGAGACCAATCTTGGATCGAAGCTCAGCTAGGAAGGAAGAGGAGGCAGCCATCTTATGTTCTTAATCATTCTGATTTTGACGACATTTACCAGGATGCGCCAGACAAGAGAGTCAACAACATGGTTCACGTAGAGAGAAACACTGATATGGAGATTGTCATTGAAACTGCCATACCTCCATAGGGTAAGGATTTGGCTGAGTTAGAATCACAGGATTTTGAAGTTATCACAGTCAACCTTGGTCGCAGCACGCGCCAGACTCAGGTTGATCTTCTACAAGTTGCTACAGACAGTGCCAGGGATAGAATACTGAAGGACGGAGAGGATAAGGCAGCCCTCAAGGCTGAAATCAGACAGCTTCGTCAGTATATTTCTAGCCTTGTGCATAGACTAGATGCCATTAACACACTCCCGCCGATGCTTGAGCCTCCAGCAGAGCAAAGTCAACTCAATCACTTGGTTGCATATGGCAAGCGTTTGGAGGAATGGAAGGAAGAGTTCGTTGCTAGAGGCCGTACTATGCTTACAGAGTTATATCAGTTGCGGTACAATGCACGAGAGCTCCGTCTTTGTCTTCAGGATGAGGAACGAGATATGGCTATTAACAAACCCCGGGATGAGATTATGATTGCTCACCTGAGTGTGGCGTATGATGCAGTCACAGATGTAGAGGACAGAGAAGCTATCTACTCTTGGAAGACAATTGGTTTTTAGGGAAAAGATAGAAGACACTTTGGCATCAGAATTGACTGAGAGTAGAGAGCACGTCACTAGTGCACTCCGGTTTGTGAGAACTCTAGTATCTCGCTTACCGTGCCGTTACCAGATCGAGGGTGGTGCCTACGTTGAGCTTACCGACGTTCAGTCAGAGCTCCAGGTACTCATTCATACCATTTTCAGTGGGGAGACCGTTGGCTTTAAGATTACTCAGCTTACAGTCATGTCAGCATTATTCGATGAGGCAACGAGGAGCAGAGGGGAACTTCAGTCTCAGATTACAGCTGGTGAGGACATGCTGCATCGACATAGCATTCTCCGACAGAGTCTCATAGCTCCAGATAGTGATACAGTCAACAATCTCGTTGAGGGATTGATTGCTCGAGATCACACATAGTAAACTTCAGTTCTCACCTCTCAGGATAGACATTATACACACGAGTTGAACTTGGTGTTACCCTTTCAAGTTAACTCGATGTTGTCATCACATGCATATCTATTCTGAGATCGCCTTACACACTTGGAGTTTTATTTTAGGGTTTTACGTTAACTGATGGTAGTCTTCCAGTTAACTCGCTTTCAATAAGGACGTGCATGCTCGCACAATTGTCCATTTTAGATTAGATGTTTTGGTTAACTGATGGTAGTTTTCCCAGTTAACTGTATAGTTTACTTCATTAGGGTTTGGCAGCAAATCTTGCATGCATTGCAAGAACTGTAGATGACTCAAGGTGATTTTAGGGTTCCCTACACCTTGATGTATATAAATAAGAGCTTTTGCTCATTTGTAAATAACTTTTGCTTGAGAGAGAAATATATGCTGCGCCTACCTTGCCCTCAATATTGCTCTTTTGGTATTTGTTCATGTGTCTTCACTATTACGATTAATTGTTATGCCACATAGGGTTTCAAGAGATTGTAATGGTGGATTCTTTCCATAGTTTAGATAAATCTGTTTTGTGAATCTTTTATCATTTCAATCAAGCGTTATGCCACATAGGGTTTCGTGAGATTGTGATGATAAAATCGTTTTGTGAAGTCTTTACTACTTTGATCAAGTGTTATGCCACATAGGGTTTCATAAGATTGGCGTGGTAAATTCCTCCCATAGTTTAGATAAATCTGTTTTGTGAGACTTTTATCATTACGATCAAGTGTTATGCCACATAGGGTTTCGTGAGATTGTGATGATAAAAGCTGTTTGTGAAGTCTTTACTATTTTGATCAAGTGTTATGCCACATAGGGTTTCATAAGATTGTCATGGTAAATTCTTAAATCTGTTTTGTGCCCAATAAGCTTGTTTAGATTGAGATGATAGTTGCGCCACCTTGCCCTCAAGTAGAGAATCTAAACTCGTTTATCGTCAGATAGTCAAACCTTGCTCCGTTTCCTCTTGCTCTGTTTTCCTGAGGAGATTGGATAGATTAAATTTAAGTTGTAGTTAGTAGATCTGCAAAACCAGAGAAAACTCAGCTGCAACGTATAAGTTCTTTCAAGAAAGCCTTGTGCCTCTACAACTGAAACAAAAAGACAGGACATAGTTTAGCTTATTTCCCTTTGCAAGTATTTTTGTCAAAGCACAACGAGGGAGCTTCCCCTCCTAATTTGAAGAGCACTCATTGCGTAGTGTACATAGGCTGTTCATAACAACTTTTACTCCAGAGGTGTTAGTTGTTACGCCAACAGTGTTCATTCATCATTTCCTTCCTTTCCATTATTGATTTATCATTGACATTGCCATGGTGGAAGTGGAAACACTTACACGAGGTTTGACTGAGGCAAGCCCCTATATGGCACAATATCTTCCTTCTTTGTGAATGTGCAGGTTACAATTCTGAAGAGGAATGAAGAGAGTTTGAAGATCCATTTCGCATTATTCCATTTGTTTTCATCAAAAGTTGTCAAGCCACGGAAACTCAATTACAGAATTTACTGATGACATTCTGAAAAGTCTACAACCGGGAATCAAAAGCTCAGATCCAGTACCAGAGGACTACAAAAACAATTTCAGGACCCCCTAACAAAGACCCATTCGCCCAAGGGCAACCCAGTTCTTCTACAACACTGAAATTCGGCTTTTGGTGACAAGTACACATCAGTCTGCACTTTCCAGATCCATTTGCAAATCACTATTTCAGTCTGTTTACTTTCAGGAAATTGCATTCATCATATTAGGTTATTTAGTCTAATTAGGTCAATCATTCTAAATCATTTCCAATTCATTTCTAAAACTCAAAAGGATCAGATCCAGGTCTAATTGACTCACCCTGTAGGTTGAAAGTCAATCTATACACCTTGTTGATTTGCGTCCTAATGAAATCCTAAAAATGAGGGCCCGATGACCTTAAATTTTAGGTATTAAATTTAAGGTCACTAAATTTTTATGTTTCTATACATCATAGCTTTCTGATTTGGTATTCTTTCAAACCCTAGATCTAGGTTTTGCATCATTGTGTTTTGCATTTCTCATCTAGGTTTTGCATCATTGTGTTTCTCATTTAGGGTTGCATATTGCATCATAAAAAATCATAAAAATCCAAAAATATCGCATTCATATTGCATCATAGGTTGCATTACAGTGTGTTCACTCCTTTAGATCAGACTTTCATTTCAAAATTGCATATAAAAAAATGTCATATTGTTCCAAAATTGTCATACATTTGCATTCCTTTGCATTGAAAAATTTAGAAAAAACAGTCAATGTCAAACATGTTTGCAGATAGGAACAGTAACCTTAAACATCAATTTCAACATTCAAATTTTGAATTTTCAGAACCCTGAACAAAGCTATCCTTGTACAGATGCTTAAACAAGATTTTTCACACTTTTTTGTCCCATCTTCTCAGTTTCACTATACTCGCATATCCCTGTTTTGGAATCAGTAACTGTATGTTTTCAAGCATTTTGCATTTAGTTCAATTAGTGAAATAAAGTGCATTGTTTAAGATCAAAATTTGCATTCAAAATTATAATTTTCAGGTCTCTACAAATTGCAATCAGAAAATTATTACATTTCAGATCTGAAAAGTTAATTCAAATTTGTTCAAAAATCATCAGCATCATTGCATACTTGTGTTTTGCATCAAATTGGAATACATTAAGCAAATTCGGAAAATTTATTTACTATTACAGTTGTCTGCAAGTAGAATTAGCATTGTTACACAGTGTAGTCTACAGTCAAACTTCAAACTTTCATAACCTCTGACCAGGACTTAGATGCCCTTGGGAGACCATGTCCTGTTATCTGGGCATCAGTCAACTTTCTGTGACAGAAAATTCTCAAGAAAATTTGTATGGGGTTGCTATCTGAGTTCCCTTCACCTATTGTTTAATATTCTAAACCTTATTGCAAAAGTTTCATCATGGATATGTGTTTTGGTAAAATTTGGATGTCCTTGAAATCCTCGGTTGATGTTTCAAGTTGTGTGTTTGGTGATGATAATGCTTCCGATGATGACATTAATGATACACCTTCTATTACAAGTCTTCTTGATGTCATAGGTCAAGACGAATAGAGCATGCATGATTTCATACAACGATTCTTGCATAACCTTGAAAACAATTCAGCCTTTTATCCCTCAATGCAACAACTTACCACTCCATACCAACAGCATCCTACCATGCCACCACTTGAAGCATTCACTTTGTTACATCCCAAAACTGAACCACAAGGCATACCTCAAACAACATGCATAGAGAAACCTATCCATAACAGCAACAAGGGAAGCACATCAACCAACTCTCCATCATATGAGCATAAGGTTACAAACACACCCATTGACTTGGAACAAACTTATGGACAAGGCTTTAGGATCTTGAAAAAGCAAGGATGTGAAATCAACAATGAACATGAAGTCCATTCCCTTTTGTAGCAAGCACCATTAGAAGACACTAAGGGATTAGGTTATCAAGATCCTCCACTTTCAAATCAAACAATTGGTCAATCAAGTAAGAAACACAAGCTTTATAAACTTAAGAAGCTACCATTTCTGCATACTATAACCAAATCAAACAGACCTTACAAATGTTTCTCAACCTAGGGCTTATCACATTACCACCTATCCGTGAATGAGAAGATAAGAAAGTGAGGACTACAAACATGTCTTATTGTGCATACCATAGAAGACTTGGGCATCTTACTGATGAATGTCGTGCTTTAAAGAACAAATTAAGAGAATTTGATCCTTATGGGGATCAAATTGAACATGTGATTGATTAACATTCATTTGTTTTACTCCTTGCCATGTGATAGTTGTAGCATCGAACTATGCTCACTACCACATTCATTAGATTTTATGCAAATCATCTTTCTTGCAAGGAGTTAGGTAGCATATCATCATTTATTTTGGGCTCCTCTTTGTCCCTACACTTGGGGGGCAAAGGATTAGGTAGCCTTCCCTAGGTGTATTTCTGCTTGGGATCCCTATTTATCTCAACGTTAGTGAGTACACTAACATTTTAAGGGAGGGGAGGGATGGGAGTGGCATAAAGTCCCTCGTTCATTTTTAGCATAAGAAATGGTCCCTTCTTAGTGATGATGGCATACATCTCCTAGGAAGTGTGACCTTGTCAACCAAAGTGTGGCCTCCTTAATCCATGTGATGTGTCTCCTTTGTGGTGATATTGGACTTGATGTCCCACAAGAATGTGACATTTTTTGGCATGTGACTTTCTCCTTAGTGGTAATACTATGGTTGGTGTTCCCTAGTGTGATATTTTCTATTCCTTCACTAGTCTTCTCTTGGTGGTGATATCATGTGGTATGTTCCCTAAGGAGTGACCTTTCATGCATCAAGCAATGCCTCTTTGTGTTGCCTCTTGAGGTGGTGTTATTATGACATCCCTTGAGGTTCTGGCCTTGTCTTATCATTATTTGTTGCACCCCCTAAGGTGAGTTTTGTTGCACCCTATGAGGTGAGTTTTTGCAAGATAGTTCATGGATTCAGCATAATGCACCTTGTTGGGTCATGACCTTGAGCATCCTTTTTAACATGGCCACCTTGCATAATACACTTTGCTTGCCAGTGGAGCCATGTGTTTCATGAGCGATGTGACTTCAATCCTCATGGAGCATTTTCTTTATTTGATGGATGACATTTGGTATTTGAGACAATTTAAGACCGAGGTCTCTTTGCCTAACTAACTTGAATCTTTTAGTACTAACCTTGTGTTTTGTTTACTGTCAAGTATCTCCATCAAGTTTACATCATGCTTGTTTTCATTTCATCGCCATCCATATGTTATGTGGTGTCATGTGTTTTCATCATGTATGCTTCATGTGTTCTGACATGTATGTTTGTGTATCTTGTCTTTTTGCATATCATACATGTGTGTTCCTTTGTGCTTATGTTGGTTTGCCATGGGATCTTGATCCTTGGGGCTTAACCCCCTTGATCCTTAGTCATCCTATCTCTTCAACATTTGTGCATTTGAACCCCTCTTGACATATATTTCTCTAATTTAGTGTGAGTCTAAGCGTAAGTTCATACTCTCACTAAAGTGGGGGCTAAATGTAGCGTAGAAAATTGTATACCTTAACAATTTCACATTATGTTTTGTCCCCCTAATTTATTGGACTTGCTTCTAATTTTCCAAATTATGCATTCCAAAGCCTAATTTTTACCATTTTTTGAAGGAGGACAAGCATTAAACAAATGCATTCAAACATTAAATTGTCCCCGACTTTGAGTGTCCTATAAATTTGGGCCAGGACCCATTTTCCCATGGGCTACTGGGTCCCCCTTCTTAGCCAAGACCCAAATTCAAATATGTTGTTGGCCCTGTTGTTCGCTTTTGGGGTATGCCGGTCTACCCTCAATTCTCCAATTGCTACCTGTAATGTCCCCATTTTCCAGCTCGCCAAAATAATATTAATATATTTAATTATTGTAATTATTTAATGTTGCCTGGCAAAAAGTGCAATTATAAAGGTAATATTAAATGATTAAATTAAATGGAGTTATAAAGTAGCATTGAGAAGGTATTATAAAGTATTATATTGTCACTTTATAAAAAGGTGTTTTGGCAAGAAAACCCTAAAAAGGTTTTATAAAAGGACTCAAGAGCTCATTCTCTCATTATGCTGGATTATTATTTTATTTGGGGTTAGGATTTTCAGGAGGAGCTCTTCGGAGTCGAAACCCTAGGTGGTATTCCTACAGGTATCTGGTTTCGGTGGTGAAAGATTTCAGCCTAGCTGGATTGAGGCGGATTCATGCAGGATTCTTTGGGCATCAAGGTTGACTAAAGGAATTTTGTGGGTCTTCTTTGAAGACAAAATTCAGACTAACCAGGGTTTTAAGATTTCAGGGCATCTAGTTATTTTTTATTATTGTTGTAGAAGAAGGATCGAATATAGATTAAAATATTATTTAATGCTAAGACCTATCTACTAATTTTTATGTTATGAAGCCATTGAATATTACTTGAAGAAATCGAGCAAGCTTCAATTAATATACTCATGCTGCGGCGACTTTTCTCAGGTTGCTTGAGCAACTAAATGAGGACAAAACCAACATAAAGACAAAAATACAGATTTGTTGGTGCCATGTATTCTTGAGGATATGCGATTAAAAATCTATTGTTGTGCAAGCCATAAGGAATCGAGCAGAATTGGAGTCTCCAGCTGGGCCATCACACTCCTATAAACCTCCAACTATAGTCGATGCTGATATTCTGGGCACACCAAAGGAGAACTTGGGATCTCAGTTACAATGGTAATCGTTTAGCTACAACCGTGGGACCTCAACTACTTAGTGATTAAGTATTTTAGAGAGGTCGTGAGCCTCAGCCAAGATAACACTGATTTAACCTAGTCATGGAACTCCCCTCAACCATGGCATGAGATTCTGTAGGTGAATATCGGCTCTTATGAGGGTCATCTGAGTATTGGGAAGCTAGACGGGTAAGTCTGCAGTGTATCTTCCATAACAGCCAGTAACTAATATCACCTCCAGGCAAGGTGCATCTATAAACAGGTCTGGAAATTCATTTTCATACTCTTAAAACTGCTGATAACAGTCAGCCCATTGAAAAGTTGTAATTCTTCTTTGCTGCAACACAATTCAGGGAATAAATATTCTTATATCTGCTCTATATAAGTGCATTGTAAACCTCTGAAATATATCTCTGTTCACCCATAGTTTGCTCAGTCAACATAAGGAGAATGTTATGTTGAGATAGAGTTTCAAAATTGTTTATTCATTCCATTTGATGCTATTTGTGTATGCTTTATGTTAAGCTTAATTTGATAAAATGGAACATCTAACAAATTGATGAATATCGCAAAAACTTCGTCCATCCGGGAAGGGTATTTTACACTGCCACTATCTGTTGTTGAAAAGTTTGCAACACCTGCTGTTGTTGTTGGGAAAAAGTATGCAAAAAGTCCTCCCAAGGCTGATCATTCCTCCTTGGAGACTTCCTTCTCCCATTTCTTGTTGTGTAGCTTGCTGTCCTGTTCTTCTATGATGGTAAAACTGAAATGGTGATTGCATATAAACCCTCCAGGCTGGCAGGATCAAGGCTCTGATAGCACTAAAATATCCCACATAGGATTTTGCCCTAAATTTTAATTTTTAAACTCATAAATTCTGCCCTAATTTTCTGCATTTCAAATTTCTGCTTGAACCCTAAATTCTGATATAAAATTTCTGATTGCAAACAAGTATGAACAGCAAACATATATATTCCCAAAATACTTCAAACAATAGGGTAAATACAACTTTCTTTCAATTGTGAATGTAACCAACAATGAGCAATAACAAAATGACCATCCACAAGCAAGAAATCTGATTTTTTAGTTTGTCCAATCTGCTGCTACAAAATAAGAACTAATGTCCGTGCAAATACACCACAAAATGGGCTCAAACATGCCCAAAAATATTTCAGAAGTCTGCTGCTACAAACTAATCCTAGTTACATGCCAAAATGTATGTAAAATGCTGCTCCACATGAACCCAAGCTATGCGAACTACTCCAGCTATGTCAATATGCAAAGATGAATGCAGAATATTGATGAAAATGCCTCCAAACCCTACCAAATAGGTGTGCTGGCCTGCTGGTCTGTAGATGAAGGTTTGAACCCTCACAAAGCTCGCCAAAGTCCTCAAATATGCCAAAATTGCCCCTCCAAAGCAAGTTGCACCTCCTCTAATTTGGACACTCCACTCTAGGGTGAAATCCTAGACAAAATGACACCAAATCTGCCCTCCAGAAATCACCTAATCTGATCTGAAAACCTGAGCATGAATTCCATCACTAAATGCCACTAAAGCACAAGTAGACCTCCGTCATGAAGTCCTCCCAAGATGAGCTAGGTTTTCGTCCAACTCACCCACAATTCGCAAGGGTTTTCATCCTAGGAATAGCTGCAATAAATTGCTGATCAAGATTGAAGAAAATATCCGTGATGATCAAATGCCTTCCAATGAACTTTCATTTATATCTTACTTCACCTTTTCCCCCCAACTTGGCCGACCCAATTTGGGTGCCCAATTCCACCTTTAAATTTGATTTTATTTCCCTTTTTAAATCTCCAAATGGGGGCGCACTTTTCCATGATTTAAAATATTTTTTTATTATTTTTTCCCTCCTTATATCTCCCAAAAGGGGTCGCCCAGCCTCAATAAAAAATTATAAAAACATTTCGGCTCCACATAAAATAATAATAAATTATGGGAAATTAATTCCCAAGTCCACCAAGCCAAATAAAAATAATTGAGCCATAAAGAATTATGTTTTCTAATTATGCAAGGCTCAAACCACAAATTCAGGGACAATACAATTTAGCACAAATAGCTACACTTATGGCTTAGCATAGGAGGGGTAATAGCAATAATAACAATAATAACAATGTTGGGGACAATGGCAATGAAAAAATGATGGAAATGAGGATGGATCAGTCAATAATATGTCTATAAATCAACGTACAATGACTAGGACAGCCAACTCTAAACCCCTAATGCCTAATTTTCCTCCAAGGAATAACCCTCAAATTAAAATGGAGCCTACACAACAAAAGTTGCAAGAGTCAATTTTACAAGATTGGAGAAATTTGAGACTTGAATTTCAAGCTGAAATGTCTTTCCGTGACTACTTGGATCTTAGGTTGAAGCATAGACCTCATAGGGGCAGTAGACTTCATAATCAGGACTTGCATAGGAAGGTTGGTAAGTTATCAACCCCTTATTATGATGGATATGGGAAGACTATAGCTAGTGTCTAGGTGCAGAAGCTAGATACTTATTTTCAGCTCAACCCAAGGCCAGACGATGAGGCTATCAAGTATGTTGCTATACATTTAGATGGTAGTGTTCATGAGTGGTGGCATCATGGAATGATCACCTTGGGACATGCTCAGATTGATTCATATGCATTCTGTCAATCTCTATATGGAACTACACTTAAAACTATGAGGGTTTTCATCCTCAAAGTTCACAAATCCAGAGGATTTTTGTCCTTGGGAAGAGAAGAAAAATACACGTTTTTTCTTGAAAAATGTAATGACCTCTTCTGGGTCTACTTAGGATTTATTCTAGAACACAAATATACTTTATGAAATCAGAATACTAAATTGAAAAACATTAATTCAAACATAATAAGTCAAGGTAGCTTTTCTTACTAATCTATTGTAAATTACATGTAACAATGCATTCAATTTGTAATTTTTAAGCAAAATCAAATAGATAATAAAACACTCCAAGTTATCATCCTTTTATCATTGAAATCATAGGGGAGGCAAGAGAGGTCCACACACTAGGATGCCCTTAGAGCACTCCCTTCTCAGCCCAAGAGCGGCTAAACAACCCCCTTGGCCCTCAATGGCAGACCACAATCATCCAATGAGGGTGGTCTACCTCGAAGGGACCCTAGTATATGCTATCCTCCATGTGCTTCCAAATCTCCTCCCTAATGAGTCGATTGAGAAAGAATGATAGTTTGGAAGTGGTTGACACATTCAAGTCATGCAATGCTAAAGTGTTAAATGTTATTCCTACTGCTATCTATTTATAATAGACACTACAATTATCAGCAAGATTCCAAGTTCGTATCAATGGACATCAGTACATACCAAACATGCAGCCAAAAATAGTAACTTCCTTTGCAGAGTACGGGTTTATTTCCTTCTTATTCAATGGGATATTGCAGCTGTTTCCACACAGCACCCAAATCTTCACAACGTATATGCCTTTCATCATCGCACAGGGTGTATTTATCTGCAAGAAATGTTGCGATCAAACTGGGCGACCATTCCCTCAAGGAAGAGACACGTCCATGTAAGATGAGGTAGCGATTCACGAGGCGCAGCTGGCAAATGCAAGATAAGACAATTCATTCATTTATACCAACATGCCGATGTTAGAGAATGCTAAACGGTTCATTCAAATTAAATATGTTTCTAAAAAGAATTCGATTACATTAATATAAGTGTTAATTTTAATCAAAATATACTAAGAATAAATGGCAATATATATGAATAAATTTTAATAAATGTAAACAAGAATAATTAAAGGATGATAGACACGTGTCAACAAGAATATAAATATATATATTTTATAAAAACGAAGTGAGCATCAATAGCCTCTATACAGCATGATTGCATGAAGAGGAAAAGAGGGTCATGACAAAAAATGGGATTGTTTCAAAAAGTATGTAGAAGCTTTTCAGAAACAATTCTCTTATTTATAACTTAATTTTTTATCAAATAAAATAATATTTATTTCTTTTTGACAAATACTCCTCAAAATTATAAAAATAAAATTATCATTTTTAATCAACTTTTTGCATCATGGGTCCAGCGTTTTAAAATATTAAATATATTAATGGTCATCTTAGCTTTAGTTAGTCGTCAATTAACTTAGTTAACGTTTAATAACTTCCATTTGCACTTTAGTTTGTTATACTTCTTTCTATTTTTTGTTTTAGTTTGCTTCAGTTTACGATTGTTTCTTTTTAGAAACATCGTCTTGTAAATTTCTTTATAAGGAGTTTTCATCTCCTTTTGTAATCAAATAATTATGAATATCAATTATCTTTTCATGGTATCAGAGCTCAAGCTCAAACATGATTAGCTGTTTTTTTTTGTAGTAAAAAATTCAAAAAAAAATTTTAAGAATTTTAGTGAGCAGAAATTTTTGAAAATCAAAGTTTATCTTTTAATGAAGATTTTTGAGGAAGTTTTGAAAAAAAATCGAAATTTTTTTTCATCTGGAAAAAATTCGTCGACCTTTATGCAAAGAAATTTCGAGGCGGAATTTTTTCTCGTGATTTTTTCGTTCTAAAATTTGCACCTGTTCGTGAGGTGTTTGTTTGGCATCGCATGATTTTTGAAGCCTGAAATCACGAACTTATAGAATCGCGTGATTTTCTCTGTTTCTGTTCGCAGGTTCTATGATTTTCACGTTTTCTGAGCTACGACTGTTTGGAACTGTTCGCGCGAGGGCTTCTTTGGTGTCTACCTGCATTTTTTAATGGTGTTTTCTTCTGAGTTCGGTTTTCTTCTGTTCGCGCTGCTTTTCTGAAGATTTTTCGTGTTTTTTTGGTGTTCATTTCTAGCATGCAACCTTCCATGACGTCTTTGCACTTTGTGACAAATTTTTGAGGACTTTTCTGTGCGATTGTTAAATCGCACCTCTTGCATTGTTGACGCAATTTTGTGCAAAATCACAAGTCTACCTTGGACGTGTCTATTGTGCATTGGAGTTTCTAATTTCGACTAGGGTTTTGAAGACTGCCTTTCAACAGTTCGTGGGTTTTTGGTTCCTATTTCTAACGGGATTTGTTTGAAGGTTTTTTCTTGTGCAAAGTCTGCAAAATTAAGGGTTCTATTTGGTGGGATTCCTGAAAATCGTGTTTTCATGGCAGCCTGAAGGGTCATTTTTTGAACTAGTTTTTGACAGGATTTTCTGGTTGACAAATAAAAATTCTGCAAAGAGTTTTTCAAAAAAATTCTTAAAAAAAATTGCTAAAAGAGATTTTGAAAAAAATTTGCAAGTTTTCGAAAGTTTTTTCTACAAAAATCTTACTTTTTTAGAGTTTTCGAAGGTTTTTCTAAAAAATATTACTATTTCTGAGCCTCTTTTAAGACGATTTTTGAAAAATCGTGAGTTGTGCTAGCTAATTGTCCAGGGTTTGTGCCAACTGATCACAATGTTACCTCAATTTTAGAAAATGGGAGGGATGGTTGCTTTGTCCAACGTCATGTTGGAAAGTACGCAAAGGTTCAATGGGAAAAATTATACTACCTAGAAGCAAAGGAAGCTCATAGTTTTCGAGTGTTTGTGTCTTGATTTGATTGTTCTGCGGGAAAGGATCTGTAATCGCAAGGTGGTTATGCTTCTCCAGTTATCAGTCACCGATGATATGTTTCGAGAAGATTATGGATAGACTTAGTTTTTGTTTGTACGATAACCATTAAGGGAGGAGGGTATTAAAATATTAAATGTAATATTAATGGTCATCTTAGCTTTAGTTAGTCGTCAGTTAACTTAGTTAACATTTAGTAACTTCCGTTTACACTTTAGTTTGTTTTAGCTTCTTTCTGTTTTTTGTTTTAGTTTGCTTCAGTTTACGATTATTTCTTTTTAGAAACATCATCTTGTAAATTTCTTTATAAGGAGCTTTCATCTCCTTTTGTAATCAAGTAATTATGAATATCAATTATCTTTTCATAGCGACATTTAAAATAATTACTTAAAAACAATTTTTAAATAATTAAACAAAAGTTGTCTTTTAATTTTTACTTTTCGACAACTTAAATATTTAATTATTCAATTAATTTTCCCTTTCTACCATCACAGTAGCCTATGGAAAAAATTATAAAAATTAGGCTAAGGGTTATTAGAAAACTTGTGCTTGGGAAGGGGACATGACATAGTGCCAATGAAATCATCAACCCCTGGTGTTTCATAATCATAAATGGATTGCAAATGGGGTCATATTGGAGGACATACAAGAAGTGGTATAATACCACCATTCTACCAATTACAACAACTTATTCTATCTATTGGAATAAAGAAACTACAAATATATGACAACTTCAACCTTACAATTAGTTGGTGATTGGTGTGAAGCATAGTTCAAAAAACTTCGAGTAAAAACTCAATACCCCTCAAATTTGACTCAAACGCAGGACTTGGTGAAATTTCTAAACTTTAAAAAACACAAAAATTTGTAAAATAATCTTTTAAAACATGCATAAAAGTGAATTCAAAAAACTAATACGTAGTTTTTCCTTCCTTTATAGATCACAAAATGAGTTCAATGCACATTATAGTGTCATATCATTATGAATTACAAATTTATATTTAATAATTTACAAATTTCTTCTGCAACAAAAGTTTCAAGTGGCTTTGTGGATGCCATCGAACTAGATGATAACAAACCCTATTGAGGAATGATACAATCCTCAAGCATATCACGATCATCCAATGAAGCCTCTATTGACACTTCAAAGAGTTGCCTCTAAAGTGCAGTCAATAAATTCACTGAATCAGTCCATGATTTTTGGAATCAATAAGAAATCCCCTGAAAATGAACACAATCTACTCAAGGTGCTGATAGGTCAAAAGTACGAAGGAGAAAATGCCAAAAATCAGGGAGATTTTTCTACCACTGACAATCGTAGGTGTTGTAAGCTAAGTTATTGACTCAAACTCATTGAGTTTGGCAAGTTTTCCTATGAGTCACCTGCCTGCAACTCACTAGTGAGTTTTTTGGCAAGTGGCTCAATGGCCTAGTTTTCCTAGCAAGTTTTCAAGGACGTGATGACCTATAAACATAATCCTTCCAGAAATTATTTGCAAAAGCAGGATCTCAATTGCATACTACTACTTAACAAAATCCATGTAGCTAGCAATCATTTTCCACATAAGCTTTCAGCATGTGCAAGTTGTAGGCGAGCAACTAAACAACCTGGTTTACCTAGTGAGTTTTCAAGAATGTGACAACCTATAAACACAATTCCTTCTAGAAATTACTTGTAATGTCCCCATTCTTTCGCGAGCATCAGAGTCTTTGGATTAGCCTATTATGTCAACCCTCGTAGGCTAATGGTTCTGGATAGAGGGTCACTTGAACGGGCACTTGGTCGTGAATTTGCAGTATTGATATCCGGAGTCTGGTGACATGGTGAATTTGCGCGTTTGGCGTGTTATCGGAGCTTTAAATTATGGTCTTCACCATTTATTTCACCTTCTCAGGCTTAGGGACCATGTGTCTATTATTTAAAGGGGTCACTTTATATTTTTCAGTTACTATTCATTGATAAAGTGAAAAAAAGAAACAACTTAAGTGAATAGTGATTTTTTAATGAATAGTGTTTCAAAGTGAAGTTATAAAAGAAGAAGAGAAAAGTTCGACCCATTATGCTTGGATATATTTTGTTGAATGAAGTTTGAAGTGTGGAGTTTGTGGAAGAGAGAAATTAGGGTTTCTCAATTTCAGCAGTGGGTAAGCTTGGTTTGGGGCTTGTAGTTAGGATTTGGCATCTTGAAGGTGTGAAAGACCACCCTAAAGTGCTGGTTTATTCTTGTTGCTGCATTTTGGAGCTCGAATCTGCTGGTTACAAGCTGTTGGAGGCATCTTTTGGAAGGGTTTTTGCTGCCAGCATCTCCATTCGCCATTTAGAGGTAGTTACTTGCATTTTGGAAGATTTTGAAAGCTGATTTCTTCATCTACAGCCAGCCGCACCTTCTTGAGGGTTTCTACATCTTCTAGTAAGGAAAACGCCTTCATTTTGTTGCTGCTTTCTTTCCTAAAAGGGGCGCCCTCTTATTTAGAAGCTTTTCCATCAAGAAATTGGTAGGAGACACTTGTATTTAATTTTGTATGAGCATTTGCTTGGGCGCGGGTACTGTAGCAGTCACTATTCACAGTGAAGTTTGGCTGTAAGTGGAATTAAGACATAAGATGTATTGTCTTTCGAATTTGATGCTAGTTGTCTATGCCATGTAAGCTCTTATATCTTGTAGAAGGCATCTTAAAGATCATTTTGAATCTTGCTTGAGTATCTCTTGAATGTATGCAAGCCGTCCCATTATGTACTCTCTCTTGTAATGAAGAAAGTCTATTAATTATGAATTTGGGACTTCTTGTGTTATCAATTGGAGTTTAGTTCATTTCGGGTTCATATTATATGCACATGCTTGTTAAATTTATGTTTATCATTGGCATTAATCATCAAACACAAGAAACACAAAAAGAAAGACAAACACTAAACACAAATCAGACCTACAAGCACGGTGAAATCATTGCAGTAGAGGCTCGTGTTGGTTTCAAAAGAGAATTTCAAGAATTAAATTTGGGGGTTTTGAGTCAAGTCCAGTTTGGCTCATCACAGTGGTATCAGAGCGGTTCCTGCCAACCTGTTGGGTAAGTTTCAGCCGCAGTTCAGAGGTTTCAGTTGAACATGGCCACTTCCCAGAAGCAGTGGGACAAGAACATAGAGAAGCTTAAACAAAGATTGAAAAGGTTGGATGAAAGTCGGAATGGGATGAAGAAGTTGTGTTCTTATTGCAGAGAGCCGTACGATTTAAGCCATGATTGTCCCTTGAGACCTAAGGGCAAGGCACATAGAATAATGTGGGTTCCCTATGAGGATTCAGAACCAAAGAAAATGGACCAGCATTCAGCGGATCCCTCGATGAGCAGAAATCGGACCTTAGAAGATCTTCTTGTGGATGATAGAATTGGAATTTCTAAGGCAGCTGGAGAGGACAGGTACTTGAGTCCTTTGCAAAATAAAGAAGAAGAAGTGATTAGCCTGTTTGAGGAGTATAGCACTCTTCCTCAAAAAATTAAGAAGAAACTTTCTTTCATGAGTTACATGGATTTGCACCCGAGTCTTTGTCATAAGACAGAGTTTGCAAGGAAGAAATATCACGTTATAGCTCAAGAATTGCTTACAATGAAATGGATAGAGAATCTACACATAAGGTTGATATAATTGAAATTTCTATGACAGCCATAGGGGAAGGGGACTTGAGTCCTTTTGAAGATGAAAAAGAGTCAGAACACGAGGGTGGTGGTCTTAAACGAGATGCTAAAAGGTTGCATAATGAACATGTTGACGAAGATGCACATGAAGAAAAGGGTCCATATGAAACCCATGAGGGTTTAGAGATCCCTACATCTCGTGTATCAGTAATGGCTGATGAAACTTTTGATCAATTTGAAGATGCAAACTCAGAGTATGTGCAAGGATTGACAGTTCATGATTCACACAGGCTAGATTTACAAGATCCTTTGGCGGAGAAGGATGATAAGATTGATCAAGCATTGACACGAGTGGACTCTACATCGTCTTTTGAAACATCCTATGAGACATATAGTAGCAGTGCCTTGGATGACGATGTGTGTGCTGATGATGGCATACATGATGATGCTGATCATGATGAGAAAGAGGTTGACTCAACCTCGTACTATAGTGCAGATTTCGGAGGGGAGCAGGAAGTAGATCAGGAGATGGAGTGCGAGATGGTCGTCAATCCATTGTTCGAGATAGATGCTTCTTGGTCATATGATAAACCGCTCTTTGAGATAGATGTTGATCACCCCCCTGACCTAAGTCCTGAGATGAGCACTGATTGTGGATTGAGATTTCAGACAAAGTCCGCAGTAGAGTTTACTGAGGCGAGCATTGTGAGAAGTGCTCAACACTTCTCTTCTAGTCCACATACGGAGGATTTGTTGATGCTTCAGTGTGGATTGGTTCAGGACGTATACCATCCCTTTTTGGATGGAGAGTTACCATCTTCAGTAGACGGAGCTAGTGGTTGCAAATACCCGACTCAGTTGTTGGCGGGTGAGTACTTGCCGGATCAGTATTTAGTCTACCATCAGGCTGATGTGTATCCAACAAGGGTTGCTGCTCCTTGGTTTCAGAGACTACCAGTGGACACAAGGTTACAGATGGATTATAATGTCAGCAGGCTTGATGGCACAGGTGGATATCACATCCACGAGAGTTTAGCGGAGGTTATAGAGGGATGTTACGTAGCAGATGCTTCTAGTTATCCTTACCTCCTCATGATGGATGGACACGAGTTCGGTCTATATTGGGATCCAGGTGGAGACAGAGTTAGCACGGCCGTTTGGATGGGTCCCAGTGTATTGCTTCACCACTTATGGTATGGTGGAGTTAGGATCAATGTTGAGGGCATCTTGAATAATACACAGCAAAAACTCATGCCTTCACAACGGAGATTAGCCTGTAGTTTGCGGCAATATGAAGATTACATTTCAGGACGATCCTTACCACGAAGCAAAAATGAGAGACTTGGTGTAGCACCCGAAGATCTCTATGATGTGTTTGGATTAAAAGGTGATAAGTCAGCAGAGAATTACCTACAGTCTACAGATAGGCATGAGATTGAAAATGAAGTTGTTGTTGATAAGGAAATCTTACAACATGAAAATAGTATGGTGAAATTCCAGAATGATATTCATAGTGCTCAAGAAGTTATTATCAGCACTGATAACAGCTCTGACTTTCATGACAGCAGTGATGAAACTTTGCATCGGCATGAGAGGACAGAGATTTCACCGAGAGATGAGGTTTCAACAGAGTTGCCACAAGTGGGTATTCGAGGTTTGGGTACTAACGATGCAAATTGTGGTGAAGATTCATGCCCTAGTGAGCCTGACTTTTCATATCAGACCGTAGAAAACCAACCAGAAAATTTATTTATGGGCATTGAATCCCAGGATCGCGAGTCAGGTGGATATGCAGTTGCTTTGGAAGAAGAAGTGTGCGAAGCTACTGCCAAAACAACAGCCTCTACAATATGTGTTGAGCCATCCTATGAGGTACATAGCAGCAGTACCCTTGTAGATATTGTGGGCGACTCTGAGAGCACACATAATGCTGCTACTTATGACGAGAGTGATAAGGATTCAACCTCTTACTATAGTGCGGACATGGGTGGAAATGATGAGTCACAGGGGTATCATCATTTGGTTGGGCAACTTAAGGTCAATGATAACATGATTGCTACAGCATTAGTGCATTTTGATGTTGCTCGACAAATGTTAGCTATGTATGGTTGGGGTACTCCTATGTCAGACGAGCACGGTGATAGTAGCCTTTCCCTTGCAGAATTCCATGCCCTACGAGAAGCCATTAGGATAATGAAACAAAATTACTTACAGTTACTAGCGGATAGGGATTATCTTCTCGAGTGGGGGTGCACTTGCTACGATGCACTAAAGGGGAAAGAGGAGGAGGTTGACGAGCTCACTCATGGGCTCGAGGTGACTACGGATTCTTTGGAGAGTGCTCAGTTGGTCCTTCAAGAGTCACACTCACGGTTGGAGGAGCTTACCGTGGTCTCGAGTTTGGCACAGTCTTCACCAGCTTTTGATATAGTTCAGGTTTCCATGGCAGCTGTTGGTGAAGGACATATCTCCACGGATTGTGGATGCGAGCAGGTTGATGATGTGGTTACTACTTCCTTCACAGTTTCAGGTGCTATTGATACAGATGGGATGAGAGCGTTAGTGGAGAGTTGCGGAGAGCCATGTGTTGCACTTGGTCCTCTTGAGTTTAGTCCCATGACAGGAGATGTGGAACAGGTTAACTATAGCCCTTGTGACTTGGCGGTTGACTCACCAGGGAGTTATATGTCAACTCACGATAGTACTACATCCACTTCACAAGAGATATGCAGAGCAACATCAAGTGGGGTGATTGGTTCTTATGTCGATTTGTTTCCCTCTCCTAGAAGCAAATCAGTTTTTATACCCCATACAGTTGATTTCGATTGGCAGCTTGATGAGCCTATTCAGGAGCACAATTCTAGGGACTCAGAGTTGGACGGTCCAGACCAGCATGGAATGATTGCGCAGTTTGTGAATAAGCCCTTATTTGAGTTTGATGATGGTTTGATCTATGACAATCCACTCTTAGGGCTAGAAGCCGATCATACTCCTGATATTAGTTCCAGGTTGGGTGATAGTCGCAGAGTTTTGGATCGTCCTCGTGCATCGGGGTTCCAAACAAGGCTCATGGAGGAGTTTAATAGTGTGTACACGGTGAGGAGTGCTTGAGTTATGCCTTTGATCCACTTGTACATGATTCAAATTCGATGCACAGTTCTTGGGCACAAGGTGATTCTCTTGGTGCAGTCAAGGGGAGTAACTCTTCTTTGTGTCCAAAGTTGCCATCTTCAGAAGATGGGACTAAAGGCTGCCAGTACCCGATCCAGTTGCTTGCAGGGGATTACTGGCAGGGACAGCGGTCCTTTATCCATCATGCTGATAGGTATCCAACAGCGTTTGTTACTTTAATGTCACAGGGAATTCACTCGGATACATGGTTACAAGGTGATTACGGTGTCAGTGGACATGATGGTTTGATTGGTTATCACTTCCATGGGTGTTTTGGAGAGATTGTAGAGAGATATTGTACTGCAGAAGTTTCCAGATATTTTTGTCTCTTCATGACAGATGAATGGGAGTTCAGGTTGTATTGGGATTCGGGTGGTGACAGGTCTATCACTGCAGTTTGGATGGGTTCCGACAGGTTGCTTCACCATTTTCAGCATGGTGAAGTTGTGATCAGATTTGCGCAGAAGAAGTTAGAGGTTATCAAACATGGCAGACTATCATCCTGCGTTTGGGATCCAGGGATTTTTTGCGCAGTTGTGTTTATGCTGGCGCTGCAGGAGTTAGTTAACGATGCATGGGACATTCCACAGTTCTTCTTTCGAGCCTTCCGAGGAATGAGGTTTCTTCGTAGTAATGATTGCTTGGGGTCAAGCAATTTCAAGGAGGGCGGACTATAATGTCCCCATTCTTTCGCGAGCATCAGAGTCTTTGGATTAGCCTATTATGTCAACCCTCGTAGGCTAATGGTTCTGGATAGAGGGTCACTTGAACGGGCACTTGGTCGTGAATTTGCAGTATTGATATCCGGAGTCTGGTGACATGGTGAATTTGCGCATTTGGCGTGTTATCGGAGCTTTAAATTATGGTCTTCACCATTTATTTCACCTTCTCAGGCTTAGGGACCATGTGTCTATTATTTAAAGGGGTCACTTTATATTTTTCAGTTACTATTCATTGATAAAGTGAAAAAAAGAAACAACTTAAGTGAATAGTGATTTTTTAATGAATAGTGTTTCAAAGTGAAGTTATAAAAGAAGAAGAGAAAAGTTCGACCCATTATGCTTGGATATATTTTGTTGAATGAAGTTTGAAGTGTGGAGTTTGTGGAAGAGAGAAATTAGGGTTTCTCAATTTCAGCAGTGGGTAAGCTTGGTTTGGGGCTTGTAGTTAGGATTTGGCATCTTGAAGGTGTGAAAGACCACCCTAAAGTGCTGGTTTATTCTTGTTGCTGCATTTTGGAGCTCGAATCTGCTGGTTACAAGCTGTTGGAGGCATCTTTTGGAAGGGTTTTTGCTGCCAGCATCTCCATTCGCCATTTAGAGGTAGTTACTTGCATTTTGGAAGATTTTGAAAGCTGATTTCTTCATCTACAGCCAGCCGCACCTTCTTGAGGGTTTCTACATCTTCTAGTAAGGAAAACGCCTTCATTTTGTTGCTGCTTTCTTTCCTAAAAGGGGCGCCCTCTTATTTAGAAGCTTTTCCATCAAGAAATTGGTAGGAGACACTTGTATTTAATTTTGTATGAGCATTTGCTTGGGCGCGGGTACTGTAGCAGTCACTATTCACAGTGAAGTTTGGCTGTAAGTGGAATTAAGACATAAGATGTATTGTCTTTCGAATTTGATGCTAGATGTCTATGCCATGTAAGCTCTTATATCTTGTAGAAGGCATCTTAAAGATCATTTTGAATCTTGCTTGAGTATCTCTTGAATGTATGCAAGCCGTCCCATTATGTACTCTCTCTTGTAATGAAGAAAGTCTATTAATTATGAATTTGGGACTTCTTGTGTTATCAATTGGAGTTTAGTTCATTTCGGGTTCATATTATATGCACATGCTTGTTAAATTTATCTTTATCATTGGCATTAATCATCAAACACGAGAAACACAAAAAGAAAGACAAACACTAAACACAAATCAGACCTACAAGCACGGTGAAATCATTGCAGTAGAGGCTCGTGTTGGTTTCAAAAGAGAATTTCAAGAATTAAATTTGGGGGTTTTGAGTCAAGTCCAGTTTGGCTCATCACATTACTTGCAAAAGCAAGATCTCAATTGGATACTATTACTTTAGGAAATCTATGTAGCTGGTAATCATTGTCCACATATTCTTTCTCCGTGTCTATGTATCATATGGTTTCTTTAAAAATGAGTGTAGATTGTTAGACAATCTACCAAAATAAAAATTATGTCTTCACTCCCAAAGCAGATAAGTTATCAATGAAACCCATAGAAATCTCTTCCCATTTGTAGCAAGGAATGTGTAAGGTTGTGATAAGTTTCAACAAAGTACTAATCACTTTTTATTCATTGGCAAGTGTCTCATTCTACAACATAATTATTTATACCATTGCTGATTCCTTTCCAATAAAAATTGGCATGCATTGTAGTAGGTTTTAAAGGAAACAAACATTTCAAGAAGCTGGTGAGTCAAGATTCTCTATCAATATTTGCATCTTAAACTTTGACATTTGTGGCAAATAAATGCAAACCTTGAGCCATAATGTATCATTTTTCTAAAAAGGATTGATTGGATACTTATCTATATGATCAATAGTTTTATTAGAATCATCATCTCTTGGTCGATTCTACTCTTACATCCTCAATCCATTTCAAGACTAAAGTTGAGATTGAACCTTAGCATGTTTTCTTCGTCCCCACAACATAGAACATTTGCAGCAATATTAGATTTCTCCTTATTATGCAAAACTTTTTAAAATATTTTCTATCCACTTCTGCAATTCAGTGGCTAAGTTTTTATGCTGGAACCAATATCCATGTTTATAGTCCAATGGTGTAATGTCCCCATTTTATGACGTCCTCTTTCGATGGGGTTGATTCTGATACACTTACTATTTTTAGTAAGTGTTATCTTTAGAAGGGGGTCTGGTGATGTGCTTCTGTCCTCAGTGAGCCCTTTCGAGCTCCTCAGTTTCCCTCCGATTCGAGTTTCAAAGCACTACTTACTATTTTTAGGACTTTCTAAAAATAGTAAGTCATTCAGGGTAGTTGGACCTAGTCAAGGTTGTTTCTCAACAGCATTTCTCTCTGGAGGCATCAGTTTCTGTAACGACCTATCCCTTGCGTAAATTAAAAAAATTCCAATTTTACTCCAAACATATAAAGATAACAAGTAACAAAGGAAATACAATAAAAAATTTCCTTTCTTCATTGATATATCTATACAAGTTACAATATATTTCCACACGAATTCCATTTTCATTGCAAATATAAATCAGAGTACAAAAGTAATACAATTACATACATAGCTCGAGAGCTTTTGAACAAATAGTAGTAAGAAGGTCCAGGTTCCTTTCCTTTCAAATCTTGGTACATCGGTCGTTTGTTGTGGAGGAGAAACATCACTCGGGCGCTATTCCGCCAACCACGGACTTAAAATGTGGTCCCCCGCACATCCATTATTTAATAGATGGTCCTCCCTTCGTTGAAGAGATTGGTAGGTTATCCTTTAACGATTACCAACTAAGCATAGTGTTGTGTCCTACACAACTAGAACCTTGCTATTTCACAATCTCGAACTAGTACAAGGATCACAATGAACTGACAGTGTAGTCTCAACTATCTCACACCTAAGTGGATGTCGTACATTTCACTATTTTGGCCAAAGTATTCTCATTCAATACTTCAAATGAAGATCATCTATCATAAACACTACTCAGGGCCGATTTGACTTAAGGCTATCTTACTCTATGCTTAGACTATGTCCTTCAATAGGTATTCAGTCACCCCAGACTACCTACAACAAACTATCTACTTAGAAACGAAACAATCTACAAGTGTCTTGTAACATAACTCCTAATCCGGAAATCTTTATCCTAGGAGTGCTTAGCTTGTCTTAGTTAACCTAATAACTTAAGCCTTAAGACCATACTTGATTCTGCCTTCATTTCAATCCTAATAGATAATAACTACTTCATCGTATTCTCCATATATAAAGATCATACAAAACATGCAATATTCATTCTAAATAAATTTAAATCCCTTCCTTTATCTCTTTCACATTATTTTCCCTTTTATGCAAAACAATTTAACCATTCCCTTAATTTCTTTTCACATAAATCCCCTTTTCACAAATTCCCTTTTTCATTGATTCCCTTACACAAATTCCCTTTTATGCATAACTTATAAATGTTTTCCTTAATAATTCTATCCTCTTATAACTATAGAAAACAAACAAGCACAAGAAAATAGAAACCAGCACTCAAATTAAAAGATACAAAATGAAGAAGTTTCATGCCTGTTTTAAAGCTTCTCCTTCCAAAATCGTACTTCCAGTCCCTCTTTCAATCAAGCTTCCAGAAAAACAGTGACTTTTTACTAAAATTGACTTCCCAATGATGGCTTCTCACTCTATAATGAACTCCTTATGAATCTTCACTCAATAAAGAACTCGCCACTAATTTCTTACTCAATAATGAACTCACAATGATTTCACTCTCAGCTGTATTGGGATTATTCACTGTCTGTGGCAAATTGTTGGTAAAATCTCTATATTTTCTAGTTAGAAAAACAGAGTATATAAACAGAATTATGAAATGGCTATGAAAGCTGCAAAAATATATTAAACTTCGATTCCTCTAGTGGTGAAATATAGAATGGCAAGGCATCTATATATAGGGCCTAAAATGCAACATTTTCCACTTATGAAGGCATGATAAATGACAGCACAATGCCCATAAACATTCAAAGAGAGACATGGCGGGTTTCTAACCCCTTACTCATCAAAATTGAAGTGATTCGACTTCATTTTGAGCCAGCAAAACAAGAATAAATCAACTCAGTAAGAGAAATCGCCACCTACAGGAAATTTACCTGTAATGCCGCCCATGTAAAAATTATTCATCATTTAGTGAATCGATCAAGGCAATACTTTAAACACCTCACCAGTTGCAAGCTGCGTCGCCCACATTCACAGCATTGGTTGAAAACTTCTTCAGGCGACCTGCGTATTTTCTCAAGCACCATTTTCACAGGAAAGTTTCTTTCAATAATTTTTTCCTTTTTCAAAAGTTTAACTATTCACTTATAAAATATTTTGATTCCTCAGTGAACTTTATGTTTTAAATTCCTATAAATGAAAAGGCTCGATTCATTTCTACTTGGTGATGAGATTTATTATTTCTCCATAGTTTAAGAGATTTATTATTTCTCTATAGTTCCATTCTAATATTTACTCCAAGTAAAAATTTAATCTTTTAATTTTCCATAGTTTAACTTTAATATTTACTCCAAGTATAATATAATCTTTTATTTACTTTAGAGATTTAGAATATTATATATATATATATATATATTTATATATTATGTAATTATTAATATATTTTCCTCATTACTCTCGTAATGTATATATATATATATATATATATCTATATATATGTATATATTATCTTACTATAATATATATACATCTATTTACCCGTTATATAATATATATAAATATATATTTACATATATATTTACGTATCTATATGTATATATCATTTAATATCATACACTATCGATATATACATATATACATACATATACATGTAAATTACCAGGTAATAATATCACAATATTATTTATATCCACAGTTAATAGGTAGTGTGTGTGTGTATATACATGTGTATAACCGTATATACCTCTATGTATACGTATGTGTATGTATACCATGTCGACACATACGTATGAGCATATCCATTTGTCGATCATACGTTTGTATCGATATGTTTATACATATGGATACGTGTACATAATGTATACATGTGTATACATACCCACTCAACCTATACACTTATGTCCATTCACGTTATCCTCATAATGATCATAATACAGTAAGTCAAAACATGTAAACATCACTCACAAAGCACAAAGAAGTAAACAAGACTCCTAAAGCCTATGGATGACTTATCAAGACCAACTTAACTGACTTGGTTCCTCCAAACCTATAATGACGTGTGTGTATATGCTCAAATAGTTCTCGTTACTGTTTACCCGACCAGGCTCCTCTCCTCGAGTGATATTTCTCCTCTGCTTGCAGGAATGGTCCTCATACCTGCACATAATGACATGAAAATGGAAGTCATATGTTCTCAACAATGCAGTATACATAAAACATCTCAAAGGTTAGAATAAACATTATTCAACGTCTTACATGCAACATTCATCAAGAATAACATCTAAATGAGACAATCATTAAATGGTGACACATTCATATTGACAACAAGAAGAGCATGTTTTATTCATCACATTGATTCAGTCACTACAATCAATTGCCCTATGCAATAGTAGCTATACAATCGGGGTGTAACATACTCCCCCCCTTATGATTCATCATCCCCGATGAACTAAGGTATTATTCAAACATAAAATTCTAACTCTACATTTATTTTTCACTCTTGAAAGTTTCAAGAATGTTTGGCCAGTGTAATTTGGACATCAACTTGTCCATCATTCATGGCAGCGTGTTTCCTCTGCTAAAACATGGCCTTTTGAGTAGGCAGTGAGTTGCCATGTTGTTGGGTACCAGAAGTTTTGTTAGGGCATTCATTCGCATAATGATTACCTTAAAAAATAAAGCATCCTGCTTTTGGCCCTCTTTTCTCTATGGTTTCTTCAGTCTTATTAACACCTTCACTAGCTCTGCTAGTGTCATCATACCTTGAGTTGTCTCTTTTCCAATCTCTTCTGAATTCCTTTTCATTGAAGTGAGATCTCTTCCCCTTTTTCTTTGCTACATCTTGCGCAAATTCTTCCTTTTTGCGGGCAGTCTTATCGGGGACTTCAGTATCCTTCTTTTGTTCTTCTCCTTCACACTGATTGGAGTATGCCTTAAGCTTTTGTTCCTACTTAATGGCTTTTTCATACACAAGGTCCATTGTGGTCGGACCATGCATATCAACTTCACCTCCAATATTTCTGTTGAGTCCCAAGATGAATTTCCTGATCCGGAATCATTCATCTTTATGATAGACAGGGACATATCGAAGAAGTCGAGTAAACTTCTCCCAATACTCGTTGACTGACATGGTCCCTTGCCTCAATTCTTGAAAGTCAGAGAGTTTTTGGTCATAATAAAGCTATGGCAACCAACGTTTGCGGAAAATTTCAACGAACTCTCCCCAAGTCAACTTCCACCAATTAGAGGCTTCACCTGCTAATTGGTATGCTCCCCATGTTGCCTTAGTTACCTCATCATAGTTCCTTATCTCAAAGTACTCCATCCGGACTAGCCAAACTTCGGCTTCATCGCCTAATTACACTATGAATTTTCCTAGTTACTACAAGTTAGCCTAATTACAATATGAATTTTTCTATGAAAGACATATAAGTTGACTTAAACCTGAATGTTTAATACAAGTTAGCCTAATTACACTATGAATTTTCCTATGAAAGACATATAAGTAAACATTCACATACAAACAAGTATTCATTACTAGATTCAAGCATACGCATCTTATTAATCTCACCATACTAATTCTTTTCTGGTAAGACCCTATCCTTAGGTTCATGTCAAAAAGTTCTCCATCCTTGTGGATATTTCTTTTGTTGTCTTCCTACTTTGATCTAATTAATGCTGACGTTGCATACTCATAGATTAGTAGTGTTTTCTCAGAATCCAAGAATTCTTGACTCTTTACAATTGTAGGTTGCTACAATAAAGGGGTTTTCTCATTCCTTTTTCATTAGAGTCATATAACTATATTGTAGGATAAGGTATAAAGTAGTTATCTTCCTAACTTTCCTACATAAACTGTTTGCTTAGTCTTCCGCAATCCTAGGTAATATTCTCAATTGTTGGTTTAGGAGTTCCTACTCCAGGGATAATTCTTAATTCGTCCCGATTACACAAGTTACTAAGAATCACATCTTTCTTTTTACTTCACTAAGTTCTTCTCTCTTGCCATTCTAGCACAAGAATTTTTCAACCATTATCTTCTGATAAGGTTTACGCATTCTTGCGTAATGAGCTCATAGGTTTTAGTGCAAAACCTGGTAGCTCTAATACCACATGTAACGACTTATCCCTTGCATAAATTAAAAAAATTTCAAATTTTACTCCAAACATATAAAGATAACAAGTAACAAAGGAAATACAATAAAAAATTTCCTTTCTTCATTGATATATGTATACAAGTTACAATATATTTCCACATGAATTCAAGTTTCATTGCAAATATAAATCAGAGTACAAAAGTAATACAATTGCATACATAGCTCCAGAGCTTTTGAACAAATAGTAGTAAGAAGGTCCAGGTTCCTTTCCTTTCAAATCTTGGTACATCGGTCGTTTGTTGTGGAGGAGAAACATCACTCGGGCGCATTTCTGCCAACCACGGACTTAAAATGTGGTCCCCCGCACATCCATTATTTAATAGATGGCCCTCCCTTCGTCGAAGAGATTGGTAGGCTATCCTTTAACGATTACCAACTAAGCATTGTGTTGTGTCCTACACAACTAGAACCTTGCTATTTCACAATCTTGAACTAGTACAAGGATCACAATTAACTGACAGTGTAGCCTCAACTATCTCACACCTAAGTGGATGTCGTACATTTCACTACTTTGGCCAAAGTATTCTCATTTAGTACTTCAAATGAAGATCATCTATCATAAACACTACTCAGGGCCGATTTGACTTAAGGCTATCTTACTCTACATGTAGGCTATGTCCTTCAATGGGTATTCAGTCACCCCAGACTACCTACAACAAACTATCTACTTAGAAACGAAACAATCTACAAGTGTCTTGTAACATAACTCCTAATCCGGAAATCTTTATCCTAGGAGTGCTTAGCTTGTCTTAGTTAACCTAATAACTTAAGCCTTAAGACCATACTTGATTCTGCCTTCATTTCGATCCTAATAGATAATAACTACTTCATCGTATTCTCCATATATGGAGATCATACAAAACATGACATATTCATTCTAAATGCATTTAAATCCCCTCCTTTATCTTTTTCACATTATTTTCCCTTTTATGCAAAACAATTTAACCATTCCCTTAATTTCTTTTCACATAAATCCCCTTTTCACAAATTCCCTTTTTCATTGATTCCCTTACACAAATTCCCTTTTATGCATAACTTATAAATGTTTTCCTTAATAATTCTATCCTCTTATAACTATAGAAAACAAACAAGCACAAGGAAATAGAAACCAGCACTCAAATTAAAAGATACAAAATGAAGAAGTTCCATGCCTATTTTAAAGCTTCTCCTTCCAAAATCGTACTTCCAGTCCCTCTTTCAATCAAGGTTCCAGAAAAACAATGACTTCTTACTAAAATTGACTTCCCAATGATGGCTTCTCACTCTATAATGAACTCCTTATGAATCTTCACTCAATAATGAACTCACCACTAATTTCTTACTCAATAATGAACTCACAATGATTTCACTCTCAGCTATATTGGGATTATTCACTGTCTGTGGCAAATTGTTGGTAAAATCTCTATATTTTCTACTTAGAAAAACAGAGTATATAAACAGAATTATGAAATGGGAATGAAAGCTCCAAAAATATATTAAACTCCAATTCCTCTTGTGGTGAAATATAGAATGGCAAGGCGTCTATATATAGGGCCTGAAATGCAACGCTTTCCACTTATGAAGGCATGATAAATGACAGCACAATGCCCAAAAACATTCAAAGAGAGACATGGCGGGTTTCTAACCCCTTACTCATCAAAATAGAAGTGATTCGACTTCATTTTGAGCCAGCAAAACAAGAATAAATCAACTCAGTAAGAGAAATTGCCACCTACAGGAAATTTACCTGTAATGGCGCCCATGTAAAAATTATTCATCATTTAGTGAATCTGTCAAGGCAATACTTTAAACACCTCACCAGTTGTAAGCTGTGTCGCCCACATTCACAGCATTGGTTGAAAATTTCTTCAAGCGACCTGCATATTTCCTCAAGCGCCATTTTCATAGGAAAGCTTCTTTCAGTATTTTTTGCCTTTTTCAAAAGTTTAACTATTCACTTATAAAATATTTCAATTCCTCATTGAACTTTATGTTTTAAATTCTTATAAATGAAAAGGCTCGATTCATTTCTACTTGGTGATGAGATTTATTATTTCTCCATAGTTCCATTCTAATATTTACTCCAAGTAAAAATTCAATCTTTTAATTTTCCATAGTTTAACTTTAATATTTACTCCAAGTATAATATAATCTTTTATTTACCTTAGAGATTTAGAATATTATATACTATATATATATATATATATTATGTAATTATTAATATATTTTCCTCATTACTCTCGTAATGTATATATATATCTATATATATGTATATATTATCTTACTATAATATATATACATCTATTTACCCGTTATATAATATATATAAATATATATTTACATATATATTTACGTATTTATGTATATATCATTTAATATCCATACACTATCGATATATACATATATACATACATATACATGTAAATTACTAGGTAATAATATCACAATATTATTTATATCCACAGTTAATAGGTAGTGTGTGTGTGTATATACATGTGTATAACCGCATATACTTCTATGTATACGTATGTGTATGTATACCATGTCGACACATACGTATGAGCATATCCATTTGTCGATCATACGTTTGTATCGATATGTTTATACATATGGATACGTGTACATAATGTATACATGTGTATACATACCCACTCAACCTATATGCATTTATGTCCATTCACGTTATCCTCATAATGATCATAATACAGTAAGTCAATAAACATGTAAACATCACTCACAAAGCACAAAGAAGTAAACAAGACTCCTAAAGCCTATGGATGACTTATCAAGACCAACTTAACTGACTTGGTTCCTCCAAACCTATAATGACGTGTGTGTATATGCTCAAATGGTTCTCGTTACTGTTTACCCGACCAAGCTACTCTCCCGAGTGATATTTCTCCTCTGCTTGGAGGAATGGTCCTCAATCCTGCACATAATGACATGACAATGGAAGTCATATGTTCTCAATAATGCAGTATACATAAAACATCTCAAAGGTTAGAATAAACATTAATCAACATCTTACATGCAACATTCACCAAGAATAACATCTAAATGAGACAATCATTAAATGGTGACACATTCATATTGACAAGAAGAACAGCATGTTTTATTCATCACATTGATTCAGTCACTACAATCAATTTCCCTATGCAATAGTAGCTATACAATCGGGGTGTAACAGTTTCTATGGTTGAGACATTTTAATATTTAATTCCTCCTTCGAAAATTGGATTTTAATAAAGTGACTTTATATTTATTCGTTGAGGGTCATGAGCGGGACATTTTTGTACCTAGGTACCTAGTTCAATAACTTAAAAGTTTTGTTTTAAAAGAACTTTAAAGGTATTTTATATTGCATTAAGAGGGTGGACGCCTATGAAGAGAAAAGAGTTAAATTTTAAATAAAAAGCTAATGTTGGGGTAAAAAGATTTTAAATTATATCTTTTAAATGAGGCTAGTACTTTGGGCGCCAAGTGAATGAATGAAAAGATTTTTAAATAAATTAAAATAAGCTAAAGTGAATGGGCATTGGAAATGTGAGGAGGTATAAGGGAAAGATATGTGCTTCATTTTTCATTATGCTGGGATTATGAAACTTGGTCGTACATTTCTCTGAAAGCTTGGCTTTGGAGGAAACAAGGATTTGTAGGGACATAAACCTTTGTAGATCACACTCTCTTCGTGTTTGAAAGACAACATCAGGAGGATTTTTTTTGGAGGTCTCATTCAGAGGCTTCATTTGTGCTTCAAAGTTACAAATTCAGACTTTCAAGATGAGGATTTTTTATCATTTTTGAAGTGGAGTTGTTGGTTCTGGCTTGTGAAACCTTGGTATCAATTTTGGTGATGAAGAAACATAATTTGGTGGTGATTTTAATAATTTCTAGGCACTTTGTTTATGCACCTAAAACCCACATTTCTGCTCATATCTGTGAGAAGGATTTTTTAATCAAAATGGGTATTAGACTATTGGTTTCCTCTCTCAAGGGCGCCTCCATCAAGATATTGTTGGGATTTTTAGAGGCTGGAATGAAATTTTAAAGCAAGGTCGCCCCTTTGCCAGGCAGCGCCCTTCTTTGGGTATCCTTCATCTTGTATAGCTCATCCTGGAGGCTGGGGTCTTGAAGAGGGCGTTATTGCAGCTAGGAGGCTGGGACGATCTCCCAAGTGTGAGTGAATGTTGTGCTCATTAAAAAAGAGTTATATCTGCTGCTGGGCGCTTGTAACCAGGTCTGAAATGTCATAAATCTGAGTTTGATAAAGTTCTTATTTGACTGAAATATTTCTGTTTTAAAATCAGATTATTCATTGCTTCCAAAAAGTGTTATTTTCAAGCAAATCCTTCTTCATTTATATTTCTGTTTATGCACTTCTTTGAAATATCAATTGCAAATGTAAACCCATTTAAAGCATTGCAAACACTTCAAAAGAACTCTCAAACAACAAGCAGCAAAACAGGGGAAAAACAAAAAAAAACAAAAAATATTTGGGGTTGGTTATTACAAGTGGGCAAGGTTTTCTATTGGACTCAATGCTTAAGACTATCATGGTTGGTCTTGACAAGAAACTTTCTAACTTGTACTTTTTTCCTCCTCTTAACCAAACCATGCATAAAGGCAAGCATGTCTTTGTGATATGTGGATCACAATTTCTCCTTTGGCTTGAGTTTGCATCTCTCAAAGGCTATTGGATGAAAGTCTGGCATAATTATTTCGCCAATCATTGATCCCAATCATCACATTTAGTGATGAACAACATGGAAAAGACCAATGTAGCAAGCACTTGATCAGTAACAATTCCTTCAGTAGTTTTTGAAAGCTCTGCTTTAGTTCCTTCATCCATATAAATGATTCTTTCTTCAATGAATCTGCTTAAGGTGCTGCTATATGGGAATAATTCTTGATAAAGCATCAATAATGACTAGCCAACTCTTGGAAATGTTCTTTAGCACTGACCATTCCACAATTATATTGATCTTTGCATAATCAACATCAACACCTCCCATTGAAATAATGTGAACCAGATATTCAAATTTTCCCTTTCCATAACAACATATCAACTTCACTAATACTTGTTCTCTTCAAATATTGGCAGTACCCCATCCACATAGTGAAGATGTTCCATTTTGGCCTTGCTGCAGATTAGGGTATAATAAATAAATAAATACAAAAAAATAAATCCTAAGATATGGGAAGAAAATATTATTCATAGCAGATTGAAATGTTGTCAATACATTAGAAAGTCAAAAGGGCATAACCTTGAAAACCTAGTAACCTTACCAAAGGGTTGTAACTCAATTGGTTGAGCACAATTAGTGAGGATGATGGTATGTTCCTTGATTATGGCATCCACCAAGGTTCAAATCCCTGAGAGGTGCAATAAATAAGGGATGAGGCTAAGATCATGTCTTGGGTGACTTTGGCGGAATGGATACCCCTCAACTTTTGGCTCTCAGCCAAAAAGGTTTCAGCCTAAGGCTCATGCTCCTGTATCGGGTCATTAAAATGATTCTATGGGTTTGATATAAAACCCTCCAACAGAAAGAACTTAAAAGAAAAAGAAAACTGGTAACTTTAATGTGTTCAAAATGCTATTCTTCATTCATCTTTTGATCAACTAAAAATTTTTTACCATCCAAATCCAAGGTCCAAGATGGTAAAATTCATCACAACTTGGAACTTTTTCAATACTTCATCAATATTCTTCCAAGTTATGTTTTTGTGGGGATGCTAGGGTGTAAAACCGGTTTTGTTGGGTCCCTTTGAGTTACCAAGACTTGTGGTATACCATTGGATTATGTGTAACTTGCATTATAATTACATTGCAGTTAAAGCTTTAATGGGTCAGCCCACTCTTATGCAACTTGTTGAGAGGCTTATAAATAAACACAATCGCTCCCACCTTTCAATCAATCAATTCATTCATATCTGTTTGTGAGATTCAATTTTATATTGATATTCTTATTTTGGAGTCTCTTAACACCACTATATTTTGCGGTTCTCAATTCTTGCTTGTGGAGTTTATTTGATTGGTTATGGCTGTGGCAATAACCTTACAATAAATTCCAAATATTGTACTGAAGCAGATAGTTGCTACTATTTTCCAGCTGTCTCTACCTTGGGTATCACCCATCACACCTTTATGCCAAGAGAATTAAAAAACAAAAATAAATAGGAAGAATAGAAACAAAATGGTTTATCAATCTGTGGACACTTTTAGATACTTTAATCTCTCTTACTCTGACAAGTTGTCGCAAGCTACTAAAAAATCCTATAGATGGTATTAGCCTGCCTTTACAATAGTACAAAATTAGTGGTAGGACTGTATTACAGGGTAAACTAAGCCCAGATGAACAATTCTCGTTACAACATTGGCTACAAAAAGCAACATATCCAGGAACTACTCAAAAGCAAGATGGTAACAATACCTTACATACTCAATAATGATTCTGCTATTTGGTTTACATAACAAGTGCCTAAAGTTCAATGTTCTATAGCATACAATAAAATGCTTGTTGAAAAAACAAGCATTTCAAGCAAACTGCAGAAATTGAGTTCTAAAATTCCCAGAGACAACAAGAGTTTCAATGATACATCTGCAAAAAACATGATTTAACTTATACACGCTCTTCTTATGAAGTTCTGGGAAGGAATAAACATTTGACAAAATGGGAGTCCCTATTCTACAAAATGGTTGTCAAATCTAATTCTAAAGATTAAAAACTAAAGAAATAAGAAAAATGCAATATGCATTTAGCTATTTATTGATTGGGATAAATAAAGTTGATGAATTTAGTATACCAGTATAGCTCAGCAGCTGTCTTTGCAGGCAAGGCTCCCTCCACAATATTGCACTCTACACCTTGAAGTTGCACCTATAGCTACAACAGAATCAGATAGGTAATTGCATTTTATTATGGAATCAGTATCACAATTATCAAAAAAATTATGAAGATTATAAATAAAAGAACACATTTAACAAAATATACCAGCTATACTGAACTAAAGAGTTCTTACAAACTCACAGGTGGCAAATATTTGGGTCGAATAGATATCCAAACTAGACCAGTAAAAATAACAGTCACTGCCAGGGCAAGTGTCAAAACATCTGCTCTTGATTGTGAACTGTCAAATCAAATCCTGAAGTAAGTATAGACGACCATCTATCAAAAGAACTCTAAATCCCTTAAAGTAACCAATGCTTGGGCAGAAGTTTCAAAAATATTTTTTCAACTGCATCCAGTCAAAAATTAGATGGAAATTTCATATTCATAACCAATGTTAGGGCATTATCAAATGCAGTAACCTGAAAAGATTTCCTCAATAATCAAAACAGAAGTGCTAGTTATGGTTACTTGGAAATATTCTGATTTGGTTCAAGAGTGTTGTGAAACCCAGATCATAACCCAATGAAATAGAAAGAACATTTCACAAAGAAAAGTTAAAAATTAAAATATTTAGAAAATGTTATAAAGCCTGATCTACAAAAATTGGTGAATAACTTTTTAAGAATTCCTTTCTTCAAAATAATTCCTTATCAGATTTCAGACAACAACAAAAAAAAGAAAAAGATGCAACATTTCAAACATTTTTCAAATTTATCTGTGCATAAGGACATAAATTCCAGTTAAATTCTGGACATAAATTCCTTTTTTCAAATTTATATGAGAATACTTCCTATCAATGACATTTTGTTCAGCGCTCACATGTTAAAATTTTAGTTTGCCTCTTTCGAGACAACTCAAACCAGAACAATATATGAGGCAAAACCTCTCTTCAAGTTATAAGGGAAAGTACATTGAGATCTAAACTACCCTAGACACTAAGCTCGGGATAAAATATATAGTTATAAACACTAAACTATATTTCTTTGACAGATTTTTTATGAATAAAATAAATATCTGCCTATCTTTTTGCCTCAGGCATGAGCACAAGACTGGTAACAACTCTTGTCTCAAAAGCAATATTTTCTAGATTCTGAATGAGAGCAACTAATATAAACACACCAACGATGACACCTTCCTACTAGCTAAAGCAAAGACTAGTGATTCGATGATATATGACTGATCTCAACCCTGTCAAACTTGGTACTAGTGTCAACAACTGCATTGGATAGCTCAAGACATGCATTCAAGGCTGTTGTTTTGTCCTTTTCCTCATGCACTATCTCGTCAATGGTAACCACATGCATGCCTACAAGGTCATCCTAGGTTTTGTCATACATTCTTCGTGTCATAGCTCTGTTGTATTGCACACATCCTCAACATGAATAGATGCATGCACCATCATAGAATCACCTTGAGGATCTGCAACGTATCCCTCAATCTCCAAGAAGGGCTTCAACCTCCCCTCACATTGTTTGAACACTCTGTCAACCAACTCATAAGCAGCTGTAGAGACATCATGTTCTTTCCTCAAAATAGCTATCTGTTGTGACCTAATTCACACATCGCCCCATTGCAAATGGGGACCCCCAGTAGTTTGCTTTTTAGGGTTTTGCCTTCGCGTTACAATTTCATAAGTCCTTTGCTTTGAGAGTTTAGAGTTGGAGTTTTGAAAGCATCCCAGCCAACTAGAGAATTCAAGCCCAGAACTGTGCATAGAGATCGTCAAAGTGCCCAGAAGGTCTGGAGGACGAAGAATGCCATTGCTTTGAGTCAATTCTGACACTTCTTACTTTTTAGGGATTCTGTTTTTTTGCTTTTTGCTTTTTCTATTTTTGGCACTTTTGGACCATTCTGGGATTTACTATTTTTAGAAATTTTGCTTTTTGCTTTTTTCTATTTTTAGTAATTTCTATTTTTAGAAAGTGCCAGGGTCCCACGAGTCATGGAGTCAACGTTTTCATCTTCCAAATCAAAGTTTTGCACCTCCAAGAATAAAAAGCAAGGAAAAGTCATGAAAAGCAAGGAAAAATCATAAAAAGCAAGGAAAAATCATGGCAAAGGTTTTGTTCTAGAAGATTCAGATAAAAGCAAGAAATTCGTCTAAGTGTCAAGCATGGCAGCCAACCTTCAAGTTCGCCCAAGGTAGGAAATGGCATAAGTTTGATGAAATTCGTCCAAAGAAGAGTAATGTCTAAGGAGCCTCCAAGTCTGCCATGGAGATGGAAAGCACAAGGCAAAGTCCGCCCTAGCTTGGAGAAAGCATGGTCAAAACAATCATGAAGTCCGCCTGGAAGAAGGAAGATGAGGAATGGCAAGCATGAAGACAAGTCCGCCCAAGCTTGAGAAAGGATGGCACAAGAAGAGTCAAGTCCGCCCATGCACTTGGCAAAGAAGTCTCCAAGTCCACCCAACCTTGGAGAAAGCTTGGCATAAACATCATGAAGTCCGCCCTAGCTTGGAGAAAGCTTGGCATAAACACCAAGAAGTCCGCCCAGCCTTGGCAAAGAGACTTCAAAGTCCGCCCAGCACTAAGGAAGCATGTCCAAAGCAATGTCAAGTCCACCTAACCAAGAGAAGGAAAGAAAACTCATAAAAATGGCTAAGTATTTATACCTTGGCTAAGTATGGATGCCCTGGGAGAGAAAGCTCAAAATTTTGGCTAAGTATTAATGCCTAGGAAAGGAAGACTCATGAAATTGGCTAAGTATTGGCCCATTGGAGAATAGTGTTTCAAAATTTGGCTAAGTGTCAAAAAGGAATAAATGTCCAAGACATGATAAAGTCCGCCCCAACCACAAGATGGCATGGAAAATTCCAAATTCGCCTAGAAGAAAATGGAAAATGACATGACAAATAACGAATTTGCCTTGGACAAAATAAGATTTCACCATGATTAGGAAGATGAAAAGGTTGAAAAGGTTGGAAAATCAAATTTAACACACTTAGAATATTTTAATATTTTCCAACACTTAGAAAAAAAATTGAAATATTCAACACCTATCCAAAATCTTCAAACTCAAAAGAAAATCTAAAAGACTTCACAAGGATGGCACCTAGGTAAGAAATTGGAAACTTTCTCTTAAACATTTTTAATGAGGATTGAGTTGCTATTTCGGAGAGAATAAAACAAGCCTAGGTTGGATGAATCTAAGAAAAAAACATGAATTTGCTAAAATAATTGAACCTTTCAACTTTATAAAGAGTTTAGCTTGTCATTTTCAACTCATTCTTCTCCAAGTTTGATGGTGAAAGGTTTTAACTCTCTCAAAGATTGTGAGATAATTTCTTTGAAAAAGATTTTGAAGAGAAAGTAATTTTTGAAGAAAATTTTTGGAGATAAAGTGTTGGAGGACTGAACTTACAGAGGATAGGCATGCTTTTTCTAAGCTAGAGACAAAATTTCTCAAAATCACCGTCAAAAGTATATAATCTCGAGAGTTTAAAATCCAAGTTTGACAGATTCTTTATTCTTCTTCTATCTATTTTGGCGAAATTTGCTAAAAACTTAGCCAAATTATTACATTTTCAGTCTGCTTTTTTCACAGAGCTTAACCTTTAACAGGCTGAAAGTAAAAATTTCAAGAGAAAGGTCCAGAAAAATCAAAATTAAAATCTTGAAATTAATATATTTTCTCTATATTTCTCGCAGGTTGATGACCACCCGAGGAGAGCCTTCAAGAAAGGCCCAAACGAAGTTCGCCAACAAAGGACTACATCCAGCATCGAAAATCAACTCCAAGTGGAAAAATATCACGGACACCAACCTCGGACATGTGGACTTCAAGGAATTCAAGAAAAGGATGTACGAACAAGATGGACTCCTGCCAACAGCTATTGCTCGGAGAATGATGCAGAATGGCATTGTTCAAGCAACAGGATTTCCTCCGGTTGTACAATGTGTTGAACTAATGGTAGAATGTGCCATACACTACAACCCACGAGAGAGGAAGATCATTGGGCCTAACGAAAGAATATTGGCATATCTCGGGGAACTGGTTATTCAAGAAGCATTCGGCATACCCAGTTACAACCGAACTTCATACAGAACCAAGGAAGATGCAAGAAGACTTTATGAAGATCGGATGGATCTTTGTGCAACTAACATCAACAAGACATGGTTGGTGAAGCCAAGGCCTTCTATAAAGAAGATGCCAAAGAAATTGCTTCGGACAGACTTCAAGGAAGATTATGGAGATATTATTTTGCTATTGAACAGAATAATAGGCAGCCCCCAAGGTGCACCATTTGAGACATGGATGTATTATTTCATTGACGAGATCACTTCAGGCGTCAAGATGTTCAATTGGTCACGAATGTTCAGTGACAATCTCCATGAGCAGCTAATAAATTTAGAAAGGACTAAAACTTTTTATATGAGTTCTTATGTTGTCTATCTTTTGGCAAGGACCTATAGATATACAGGATTAATCTGCCGAGGCGTGGTGGGAAATGGAGAGAACGAGTTCAAGTCATATGATTGCTATCCCCAGTTGCAACTCTGCGAGAAGGCCCATTTCAGAAGAGCACATGATGCCTTCCTAATGTACATTACAAGAATATTGCAAGGAGGAACGCATCAAAGGTTAACCCATGAGGCTAAGAGCCTAATCAGCAAGTACGGATCTTAGTTCATCCAGTTTCCAAGATTCACTTACATAAGAGTTCAGGGATTCACAGGATATCCTTACCAACTCTCGATCTATCCCACTAACAGGATGGTCTTGCTTGAGGTTCTGAGACAACTAGAAACATACCAAGACCTCCAGAGAACAAAGCAGAAGGCAGCCGTCACCTTTCCATTCTTCATTGGGTATGCAAGAGTCTTGTCCATTGGCACAGGCAGCTGAAAGCGCCAGGTTAGAAATGCAATGGTACCCTTTCACATCTTAATGATCTAGAGTTGACTTTGATCCTCACCACCACATTGGGACCGTCAATGGAAGGAAGTACAAACATAAGGTAGACCTGGAGGATTTTTGGGCGAATGTTGCAGATGAATATGATGTCAGAAAAAGACTATGGTCCAGATTGTCGGTGAACTTGATCAGGACAACTGAGCTCTTCCGCGTGCCAGATCAGCTTGAGGACGATGAAGAGTATATTAAGCCAAGCTTTGATGAGAGTCAGCCTCTTCCTCCTGTAAAGTGGTCAGAACCAGAGCTTGCAGATTTAACCACCTTGATGAGGCCAGTTGTCAAATATTCATAGTGGTGGGCAGATCAGCAAATCCAAGAGCTGCGGCGAAGGAATGTGATTCTGACTTACAATTTAATGGATGAAATGGAATCCTATTCCTCAAATGTTGGTGTATCCCAAAGTGATGAGCCAATCGAGAGCACCAATTTGAGAAAAAGGAAGGAAATAGTTAATGACTCTACAAGAGCAAAAGGAAAGAAGACTGTAGATGAGGAACCTACCCAAAAGAAGCAAAGATCAGAGCCTCTTCATTTTGCCATGTCAGGGAATATGAATGAGATATTGGATATTGATGAGTCATTGGGTGACATAAGGACTCCTTCTCCCATTCATATCCAGACAAAGGATGATGAGCCCCCATCTCCCACAGGCACAGAAATATTGGGGTCCGAGAATGAAATGGATGTCCTAGATGGTGAATTTCAAGAGGGAATGATTTCCGCTCTTAAAGGGATTCAGGATATCCCATGTGTGCAGAATATTCAAGAAGAGGAAGGTATAGAGCAGCCTACTATTCTTGATTGGTTGAAGGAGAGATTGAAGATAAAAGTACAAACATTCCAGAGGAAGATGATACAGCCGATTTCTTGGTCAGGTTAGAAACAGTTGCTATAAAGAAGCCTGCCAAAATGTTTTCCACCATCCAAAGGGATGAAGCAGGCCACCGTACAGTACAAATTGTTGTACCGACAGTAGATAAGTCAAAGGAGGATATTGCTCCTCAAGAATATGCCATCACCACTGTCAACTTAGGCCCAACCACAAAAGGTCAAGAAGTAGAAGACTTAGACAATTCAGTCACTTCTATCAAGGCAAGGTTGGAAAAGGAAGTTTCAAAGAAAAGAGAGTATAAAAAACAGATTGAACTCCTGAAGGAGTACATCCAGCACCTGACCAAACCTCTCAATCAGGGCGACGCGGTAGCTCCTCCACTTTTAAACTCTTCACAGGAAGCATCCAAGAACTTTGAAGAAGAGATGGTCACGGCTAAAGAAACTAAGGAGTGGATGGTGGGTAAGAGCGAGGAAGCGACTCCATTTATGGAGAGATTGACACTGGCTTATGGACAGACTTCCTCATTGCTTTCCAAACTTGTTGTTATAATAGAAGCTTGGGACAACCTCCAAGATGTTCAAGATAGAATCATTCCATGCCTTAGAGTGCTAAAGGGAATTCCAAAACAGAAGTTGATTGATGGGAAGATAATTGCAGCAGGCGCCGCCTATGACTTCCACACCTTGTATTGGGCATTGACAGCACGGAGTGAGGTCTTGGAAAGAGTGAAATCTGATGGATTCAAAGTTGAAGAGCAGATTAAAGAGGTTCAGAATAAGATTTTCCTCATAGCTGCGGATGTACTTGAGAAGGAGATCATCCGGGAGAATGACATGTAGCTCGAAAATCTAAAGCACAAAACTCAGGAAATCTTCTCCACCATCACTAGACCAGTCCTAAGGCAGAATTTGACTAAGGTGGCGAACTTCTTGTCTATCCAAGATGTCTTCCTGAAACAGGAATTGGAATGGGAAAATACTTTTGTCGGATGTGCTGAGGAGTTGGACGGGTTGGAATTCAAAGTAAACATGTTGTCGCAGGTCACGATGGAAGAGGTCATCTCGATCGTGTCCAGGTTCATTAAACACACTGCCGCCCGAGAGGATATAGATGCAATTCCTTGAAAATAGCTCCTCACGCCACTTGTCTTTCATGCAATGGATGTTGATGTTATTTTAGGAATCCCTAATTAGGGTTGATATGTCTTGATCTTGGCCATTAATTTGTTTTGATCTCGGCCTTTCATTTACTTTCAGAAACTCTATATAAACTCTTGCTCTCTCATTTTCATTTGGTGAAGAGAGTTTATGAAATTGTTGCGTATAGCTACTTTGGATAATAAAAGCTCTTATGCATGATTTGCTTTGAATCCTTCTTATTGTCAAGTGGTAGCAAGGTTACATATCTCCTTCAACAATAGATTAGAATTAGAATAGAATTTGATTTGAATGTATGTTAGATGAATGCAAGATTTGATAGTATTGATTTATGGTGAAACTTAGCTCATACTTTCTTTGAATAGATGATTTTTATTCAATGCGTAAAGTTAGCCTGAGCTTATAGTTGCGGATGCTTAACTTCTGTCTAGATGAGTATTGTACGAAGATTGCACCCAATTTGTGTAGTTGTCCTAGTGAGGCGAAGCAAAGCGTGGTTATTAGTTTCACCTAATCTTTACCGTCTCTTGAATTCTTAGGAGTAGATTAGAAATTCTAGACCCTTATCCTTTTGCATTTTTTTTAAAATCCTAAACCGAAAAACAAAAAAAAGAGAGCATTATTGTCAAATTAGTCTAAGCCCTAGCTTGTAAGAGATTTGTTAACGTAAGTCCCTTTGTGTATTACCAACATATCACAACGCCCATTGAGCTTATCCACACGTCAAGACCTGACAAAAGAAACCTTAGAGTCGCCATATGATCTTCTCGCAATCTTAGCATAAGCGTTGATTTTGTTCAAGAGAGGATAGAGTGTCTTTGGACATTTTATTCTGTGTGTTCAGTGGATGATAAAACGTACACCAACACTATCCCATAATGGGGAATAGTATCATAATCATCAATGATCAATGATAAGGGCCATTATGGTTGGTTATCAGATTTGCATGATTATCTCTTTGAACTTTTTATCATTGGATGAAATATTTATGAACTGAACTTGATAAATTGTAACATATACCAAACTGAAAACATTGAGCAAAAAGTCACAAGTCAAAACTCAAAACGGGGTTGGCCATTACAGTGGTATCAAAGCCAATGTATTTTTCCAGCCTGTTGGGTAGTTCATAGGTTGAGTTTCAGTTGCAAATTATGGCATCATTGAGTGAAAAAGAGTTGGGAAAAACACTTTTTAATGCAGGTACAAAACTTGAACACCTACCTCAGTCAAAAGGGACTCTTCTTAGCCCTTTGGAGGAAGTAGAAAGGTGTTTATACATGGTTAATCAATTACCTTCTCAAATGTTGCAACTAGCCATGACACCATTGGTGCATTCCTTGGTTAAGCCAACGCTTATGAGACATCAGGATAAAAATGTGAGACTACTAGTCACCAGTTGTCTTAGTGAGTTCACAAGGATTATAGCTCCTAAGGTTCCCTATGAAGATGGCATAATGAAGGCGGTTCTACAGCTGATTGTTGAGAGTTTTCGTGGGTTACCTGATGACCAAGGCCCTTCCTTTGGTAGGAGGGTTAAGAAATTAGAAGTAATGGCGAGAGTTAGATCTTGTTATTTTTTTATTGATTTAGAATGTGAAGATCTTATTCTCCAGATGTTTCATACAAGGAGCTGGGGAATAGTATCATAATCATCAATGATAAGGGCCATAATGGTTTGCATGTAAGAAAACACAGCTTCTCCATGATCCTTACTGATGGATGCTATGAAATAATGAAACATCTGGAGAATAAGATCTTCACATTCTAAATCAATCAAAAAATAACAAGATCTAACTCTCGCCATTACTTCTAATTTTTTAACCCTCCTACCAAAGGAAGGGCCTTGGTCATCATGTAACCCACGAAAACTCTCAACAATCAGTTGGAGAACCTCCTTCATTATGCCATCTTCATAGGGAACCTTGGGAGCTATAATCCTTGTGAACTCACTAAGACAACTGGTGACTAGTAGTCTCACACTTTTATCCTGATGTCTCATAAGCGTTGGCTTAAACAAGGAATGCACCAATGGTGTCATGGCTAGTTGCAACATCTGAGAAGGTAATTGATTAACCATGTATAAAAAACTTTCTACTTCCTCCAAAGTGCTAAGAAGAGCCCCTTTTGACTGAGGCAGGTGTTCCAGTTTTGACCTGCATTAAAAAGTGTTTTTCCCAACTCTTTTTCACTCAATGATGCCATGATTTGCAACTGAAACTCAACCTCTAAACTACCCAACAGGCTGGAAAAACATATTGGCTCTGATACCACTGTAATGGCCAACCCCGTTCTGAGTTTTGACTTGTGACTTTTTGCTCAATGTTTTCAGTTTGGTATATGTTCCAATTTATCAAGTTCAGTTCATAAATATTTCATCCAATGATAAAAAGTTCAAAGAGATAATCATGCAAATCTGATAACCAACCATAACACTTCATTTCTGGTATACTTGACTGAACAAGACCATGTAAGAACAGAAATATATTCCAAGCTAACACAGGTTCAGACTGAGCTTCAAATAAGAGCAGATATACATGAACTAGACTCAGAAATGAACAGCAGCCCGCATGAAACTTCTAGTATTTATTATCTGAGAATTTACTACAACTAATAAATTGCTCTGTTAATGAGTCTCAGATTACCGAAGTAATAACATACAGTTCTGAACATTACACAGGCTGGTATGCGCACATTCAATGGTCTGATTTCACACAGCAGAAGTTCTAAACTAATTTCAGTCAATAATAGACATGATAACATAAGAAAAATACCAGTTTATGATCTTCAAATTGTGGTGCTAAGATAACAGCAGATTCTGGAGACCTCTACAGCCACATACAAAGCCTGGGTATGCTTGTTGGGCCTGAAAATGATGCCCAGTAGTGTACAGTTGAATGGAGACTCCAAAGTCCAAGAAAAAACTCACACCCAGCTTCTAATCCCTCCTGTGACCTTCAATGCACAAAACCTTCACGTGCCAGCCAAATGAAGTTATAAATGATGACAGGAAGCAGCGCCTAGGTCTTTTGGCTCACGCCAATCATCTGTAGAACTCACACCAGCAATAAATAAACCCACATACCTATAACAAAGACCTAGCACTGTAGCAACAGTACTATAGTACGGTACTGTAGCGACGGTACTGTAGCAGGCTTTAAGAAATCATAAAACCTACAAAATCTTCATAAATTAAAACTCCATTTATACCTACAAATCTTTTCCACTGAAATTGTTAATCTGAATGAGCCACACCAAACTAACCAAGGAGGATCTTTCACCACCGAGGCCAATCTTCTCCAAGAGGGATTTCATCCTCTAGAAGGCTAAGATGAACCTAGTTCAATCTCCAGACCCACACGGGCTTCGAAAAGAAATAGAATAATCCAACATAACCAAATGAGCTCTCATAACCTCCTTTTATACTTTTCCCGCCAAACTCTCTAGAGGTTTCTAATTTAAAATTCACTTTTTACCCTTTTAACTCCGAAAATGACCTTTTCATTAAAATAATCATAGTTTGACACGCAAGGCCCCTATTTAATGCATCCATAATTAAAAGCATCTCATCTCAATTCCGACAAGCTATAATACTTAAGCCCATTTTAAATATTTTAATTAATATTTGGCAACCTTAGTAATTTAATTAATATTAATCATTAATACACTCAACTTGCGGAAACTGTCGGAATGCATCGGAATTGGAAACTAACTGCACAGGAGTGATCCTGATGAAGAATATAGATGAACGGAGCCAACCGGGTGACTTCCTATAAATAGACACTCTCTCCAAGAATCTTGGAGCCCAAACCAAAAGCCGAAAATAACATCTAAGAGCATCGTAGAACTCCTCTACACCTTTTGAACTCACTGGTAACCTTAGATTACCCCTCTGACCAGGCAGACACAAACCCAAAAAGACATCACCAACTGCAGAGCAAGAGAACCCTAAAATGGGGACATTACAACAACCCATTGTAAACAAAAGATCAAAGGGGCCTTTGGAACTTGCATTTCAAAATGAGAGTTGAGCCATTGCCGACCAAACTTTAGCAAGAGTTGAGCCATTGCCGACCATAGCTTTTAATGTTGTTCGCTCTCCATATTGGAAAAAGATGTTGAGAACAGTTAATGAAGCTCCAAAAGGGTACAAGGGCCCAAGTTATGATAAGGTTTGTGGCACCTTATTGGAAAAAGAGGTCACGATGGTTGAAGATTCATTGAAGCCCATAAGGGATTCATGGATTGAGATAGGTGTGTCCATTGTTTCAAATGGTTAGAAAGATTCAAAAAATCGACTATCGATCAATGTCATAGCGATGTCCCCTAAAGGGGCAATGTTTTTGAAAGTTGTGGATTGTGAGGGGGGCAAGTAAAAGATGGACAATTTATTGCTGATATTCTCATTGCAGCCATTGAGGAAGTGGGACACCACAACATTGTTCAAGTTATAACGGACAACACCAAGAATTGTAGAGCTGCAAGGTTGTTGGTTGAGGAACGATATTCACATATCTTTTGGACACCTTGTGTAGTCCACTCACTCAATCTTATGCTACAAAAGATTGGGAATAAAATTCCTTGGATCAAAGAATTGTATGCAAAGGCGGAGGACATCCAAATGTTCATCACCAACCACCACATGTCTCAAGGGATCTTTAGATCATTTTCAAAATTGGAGCTATTGAAGGTAAGTGAAGTAATATTTACATTTTCATAATTTGATTGTGTATTCTAATTCTTCTTTAAAGTTTGTTTTTAAATTTTAATTATTTTTTTAATTTGTAATAGGTTGCAGATACCCGTTTTACCTCTAACACAATCGTCTTCAAATGACTTGTGAAAGTTAGAGAGGCACTTTCTAGCATGGTGATTAGCCAAAATTGGTCTATATGGAGGCAAAGCAGCACACTGAAAGGGCAACAAAAATTAAGAGGATGATATTAGATGACTCATGGTAGGATCGTGTAGAGTATCTCCTTAGCTTCACCGAGCCCATTTTGAGTATGATTCGCTATACTGACATGGAAAAGCCATGCATTGAAGAGATATATGCTGGCATCGACTCAATGCTTGAGAAGATGAAGTGCACCACCAATGCGAAAGAGCGAGACCTTGAAGAGACTTTCTTCAAACAAGTGCACACAATTGTTGAAGAAAGATGGAACAAAATGACAACTCCATTACATCTTCTTGCCTTTGCATTGTCTTCAAAATACTATAGTAGTCAGATTCTTTTTGTGCCAGGAAGGCTTCCTCCATATAGAGATTTTGAAGTGGCTGAAGGGTATAAGGCAGCATTCATGAGACTCTTCCCTAATCCTGAATTGCGAGGTATAGTCACAAATGAGTTCATTGATTTTGTGCACTCAAATGGTCAAGGTATAGAGGCTCTTCATGATAGGTTCTTAAAGGATGCTCATAGTTGGTGGTACTTCCATGGCCAATACTTCCAACATCTGCAGCCCCTCACAATCAAAATTTTGTAACAAGTAAGTTTAATAAATTTTCATATTTTAGTTTTTAAATTTTCATTTATAATTTTTTATTTTTCTTATAATGTATAACTTTAATTGTTTACTTTGTCATCATAGGTTGCTAGTTCATCTGCATCTAAGAGGAATTGGAGCACATATTCTTTCATCCACTCAATAAAGCACAATAAATTGCTCTCAAAAGGAGCAGAGAACTTAGTATATGAGCATTCCAACTTGCATCTCCTTTCACACAAACAACGTGACTACAAGGAAGGGGAGACGAAGTTGTGGGATATAGAGCCAGAGCATATTGACTTGGGTGCTTCCACTTCCCACCATATTGCATATGAGGAGTTTGATAGCTATTATGAGCACGATAGTAGTGCTAACGGTAGTGCCACTGGCATTGCTGTGTTTCATCTAGTATTCCTAGATCATCTAATGACAATGTTGACAATGATATTGACGATTTAGATAATCCATTTGATGATTAAAAATGTTGTAATATTGAACTTGAAGTTTGAATGATGAATATTTATCATGCATGTTTAAATGTTTTAAATGACATTCAAGTTTATAATGATTTTGTTGTTTATATGATGTTATGTGATATTCTAATCCTACTTCATTCTTCTAGGCTGCATATATATGTTTTTTGTACTAATGAACCCAAACCCCCAAAAAAAATTTAGCAGAACCCACGAACCGACCCCCCAAACCCGAACCAAAACCAGAACCAGCAACTTATTCTTGAAATGCCAGGCATGATTGTTGCCACTAACTTAAACTTACGAGGTATTTGAAGAGATTAGGTGTAATGTCCCCTTTTCTGACCCATTCCAACATCTTTGAAAACACCAACTTCCTTGGAGAATTCCTAATTTTTTGGAAAGAAATTCTGATAATGGCAGTGACCTCAGGAGATCAAGATGGTTCCAATGGTACTTTCTGAATGCAATTTCAACATTCTGGGAGCACTCCACTCTTCTTGGAGAAAATTGTTATTTTTGGAAAGCACCAACTTTCATAAAGATTGATATCCTGAGAATGTAAGGTTATCTGGGCATAATCAGAATTCACATTTGAGCAAAACAATAATAAGAATATTCTCATGCTGCTGACCTGAACCTGCCATACCATTTATGGTATGATTGGCAAGGCAAGTTGGCCATACCACTACACTAAGTAGAAGGCAGCCATATCATATATCTTTAAAGAGAGGTGATTGAGATTTAAGACGAAATAAGGGGAATCAATGCCTTTATCCTAGTCTTTAGCAAATTTCAAGCTGGTTGCCACCCTTAAGGTAAAGTTTTAGCAAGTATTAGAAGGGAAGTAAGGAGAGTTTGGTGATATTGTGGGGTTTTTGAAATCATTTCTTTCTTAGACTTTGTGAAGACCTTCACTTCGGCAATTTGATTGTTGGCATCAAATTTGGGAGATATAAGGAATTTATTACTGTTGTAACAGGTGTAATAGAGGGCAGAATTTCTACACATACCAGTGTTGTTCAAAACTTTAGGGCACAAATAATTACTACAGCTGTACCGGCATTCTCAGAAGTGTTTGCACTCAAACCAGCATCGTTCATAGCCTTACAAGCTATAGCTTAAAGGTTAGGAAATTAATTCTCATTTTTATATATGTACTTCTGACTTTACATCGGCATGCTATGTGGTATCCCTTGAAATTATATGTATATTTTAATCAGAAATAGAGGAATTAGCAATTCAATATTATTCTCTGAGACTTGAGTGATGATTTAGTTGTGAAATGGATGCATAACAACTATTTGCCAAAATGCCTATGATATTAATTGTTAGTTATAGTGTTCATAATCAGTAAATTCACAAATTCCTATGTTCCACCAAGTGTTTGACGAAATGTCTGTGTGCAAAAATTGAAACAATTGCAAGTTGGTTAAAATTTCTTGGTAGGGGTATTGCATTAGGGAGATTGTTGTTGTTAACTGAAGTTACCATTTCGTGTATAGATTAGTCTCTTGGACTTGATAGAGAATGGTAGGGTTGACAGGTCATATTTACCTTAGCTGTGTTTTATTGCATAAAAGGGTTCATCATCATTCTAGCAGAGTTATTAACATTGTTAAAGAGATTTATATTACAATTATCTGTTATCAATGATCTCAAAATTAATGAAACAAAACCATATTTCAAAATTTATGATGTACACTCTTGTATACTTTCACTCTCTCTCTCTATGCAATTATGATAGCTTTAAATGTAAAGAAATATCAATTATTTCTTTTTTTTCTTTATAACTTTATTGCATTTTTGAGTTCCTAACAATATTCTGAGAAATTGAAAATATCATTATCTTTTTGTGTGCCGAGAAATTCCTAAGAAAACTATTTGCTTCTATGGTTCTTTCTTCTTGGGCAATAGAACTAACAATGAAGCTGAATTGGTTATGGTTACCAAGGGGCTTGCTTTGGGTTCAAATGGATGCAGGTACCTTACAATGGAGGGTGATTCTTCGATGTTTATTCAAGGTTTAGCCAAAGTGGTGTATCCAAGTTGGAAGTCAAGGAGTTTATTGGATGAAGCTTTATCCTTGTGTAAATATTTCACCGCTGTCTTCTTCACATATTGGTATTGTGACTGTAATAGAATGGCTGATCTTTTGGCTAGTGCTGAGATTGAACAATCTCCTTTCTTGGCTCTCATCAATGAGAGATCAGATTGTTGGGATGGATAGGGAGCTCTTTTAAAGATTAATTCGCCTCCTTCATTAGGGCTTTGGTGCCTTTTGGTGATTGGTGGTTTTGGTACGGGTTTTTTAAATTTTATTAAAGCTTTGTTTACCTGAAATAATTATTATCACCCCTTAATGTTGTATTGATCATTCCTTTTTCAATGTGACTAAATCATGATTTCTATTGCATACTACTATTAATGTAGGAGTGGATTCATTAATGCCAATATAGCCTCTTCAATTCTGCTGTGGTTGGCTTGTGAGATGTGGCAGCTGGTGGATGACGCTATAGTGTATCAGCTCATGTTTCAAGAGCCAGCTTCATTCACAGTTTGGTTACCTGGTCTGAAGTGGGTGTCTTTGATGTTAGGTTGTTTGTTTCTGCATTTTCCATGAGGTATATTGGGAGTGATCTGTTTGGTGGTGGTCTTCTTTTGCTTCCAGGTTTTTCTTGCTATGGCTCAAAGAAGGTCTAGTAGCAAATTCCAGAACCACTACTATAGGCTCGGTTTCCAATTGGCACTTAAGGATATTTTCAATTGTTATAATCCGGATGCTATATTGGTCAAGTGTGGTCCTAGTCATCAGGGCCTGGGAAATATAGGTGCAGCTCAATCAAGGGCCTCCATTCATGTGGATTTTCTACAGAAGCTTGATGAAAAAGTTAACGATGTTGTTGAGAGAAATTGATTCTGCATATCTTGCTTCCTAGGATGGTTTTCCTGCTCTTGTGGTGGGTAAAGTTGGTGTTTCTCCTCCTTTAGCTAAGGATGTTCTGAATCAAGTTGCCACAATGGGTGATATTTGTCTGCTTAGTAAGAAGTTGTTAGCAGTCTTGCATCAATTGGAGGATGTTCAAGCTCTCTGCCTTGATCTGAACCCATACCAGGGGCAAATTGGAAGTCACAGTTCTTTCAATCTTCCCTTGCTGGAAGGTGATACTTTGTGCAGGATGACTCCGTCTATGGAGGCTACCTGTGGAGTCAAATTTCAGCAGCTAGATGACTGTCTGGAAAGTCCCTCTCCTCAACGTAAGGATAAGGCAGTTCAACTGTAATTTGGAAAGATTTTCTTTGTAATGTTAAGGAATATGCGGGTGGTGTGGGTGTTGGGAGTTTCCAAGCTCAATTAGGGTTCGGAGGTTCTGCTATGTTTTATGTTTAATGTTTTGCTCATGAGTGCTGTTAGTTCTTCTCCTGCCTAGCTTTTGCTGGCTCTAGGTTGTTCAGTTAGCAATCTCTATGTTTTTCAGTGACCAAGAAACCAGCCTTCTCTGGTTTAGTCTGTTAGTGTTTGGCTGGTAAGCCAATTTTCTCGATATATGTATTTTGTCCATTGTCATGGGTGAGGACACCCATAGAATCCCTGCTTAATCGATTAAAATAATAATAATCTAAAAAACCTCGAGACTTTACGTCAAATGCAAAACATTTCTGCAAATTCTAGAAGAAAAAACATATTGGGAGCTTCAAGCTTCTGTTGTCCATTAAAATTTCGACTACATTAAAATTTCAAGAGAACATTTCTGGATAACAACTACCTAAACAAATTTATAGGAACAATTTTGTTTCGGGTACCATCGTCAAGATGAATTATAGAATTTGAAGCAAACTTCATTCGAAAATGTCAAAAATATTTGGGAAATAAGTTTGCGAAAAAAAATATTGGCGAAAATTAGCTATTGCTTTTTTTCTCAAAAAAAACCATTTCCTAGGAGAATGCTAGTATAATCGAGATAATGGCATGTTTTTTCCCAAAAAGAATAAAGAAAAGAAAAGAAAATTGGTGAATAATTGCGATTTATTATTTTTCTCAAAAAAGTCTTATTACCTAGAAGAATGCAGGTATGATAGAGATATTGAGATGATTTGTTTGCAAGATTGAAGAAGGTAAAGGTTACCTGCTGGCATCCGCAATTGGAGAGATTCCTGATAAGCTGCGATTGAGGATTATGGCGGCTAGCGACATACACCCAACATATATGGGTGATGTCCGAACCTCATTCTCATTCTTCCATATCCATTCCTCAATTATATCCTTCTTTGGAATTGGTCCTCTGTGTTTCTTCTTCTCCTCCTCCTCCTCCTCCTTCCCCTTACCCTTCTCCTCGTCGAAAACAAAATTCAAGTAAATAACAGCAAGCGATAATTTTTACATAATTAGAAATTTTGAGTTGTAGGGAGAGACCTGGGTTGTTGACATAGCCATGATAGCTGGAGAAGATTTAAAAAATGGCGTTGTCGAGAGCGTGAATTGTGGTCCCTTGGAGTTACAAGAGGAAAGACTGAAAAAATTGCAGCGGCAAGCATGGACCAACATCATTCCTCCGTTCATCTTCTCCATCCAACACACAAACTCGAAATTCTTTTGTCTGTGTTTTTTCTGAAATGTATAACAAACTCAATACTAGTTGAGATAATTCATTTTAAGTGGGATTTTTTCTTCACAATTAAACTAAAGCTAGGCTAAGTTTCCCCTTAATATCTCAAGAGCAAAAATTCTAAATCTTTTAAGTGAGAGTTTTCATTTTTCAAGTGTAATGTATCCATATATCTAGGATATTTAAGGAACTTTCACTTTTCAATTGAAGTATCCATATATCTAGCATATTAAGGAGTATATATATTAAGTAGTTCAATTAGATTTTATGTGTTACATTTGTCTTAAGTTTTTATTTTATATTTCATAGTTTCTAATTAGGACTCGTGCTCATCTAAAGACAGTCTATTTTATAGATTTATGTTCATTATCAATACAAAATAAAGCAAATATGTAATTGTAATCAAAAGGATCATACCTTTCAATTGGATTACATTATCTCATGGACCTTCTAAGAGGGTAACAAGAGGCTCATGTTGTTCCTCATCAAAACTTGAATATGAACTTTCTTCTTCATCATTATGTCCATCTTGTTGGTTTTTTATTTGTGCATCTTCCTATTTATTAGTCTTAATATCAAAATGCTCTATTTTGTTAGGCTTCTCATAAGGTTGTTCATCATTTTTAAATTTCCTTATAACATTTTTAATGCCACATGATCCCAAAACTCATGGCCCTTAATGTTCTCACCATAACCCATGAAGACACACTTGTTAGCCCTAAAATCAAGCTTAGACCATTTTCTCTTAGGAACATGAACATATGTCTCACTACCAAAAATGAGCTAAAATATGAAACCAACGGTCTCTTAAACCCATCCACACCTCATAGGATGTTTTTTCAACTAGAGAAAACATGGGAGACCTATTAATTAGGTAACAAGCAGTGTGTATAACTTCAACCCATAAACATTGTTCAAGTTTTGCACTACTTAGCATGCTTCTAGGTTTGTCCATAAATATATTATTCATCCCTTTTTCCAATCTATTTTGTTGTATAATCAAGGAGTTGTTTTCTACCTAAGAATCCTAGCATGATTGCAATAGTCATCAAAATCTTTGAAGCAAAAATCACAACCATTATATGTTATCAATATCTTTACTTTCCTATCTATCTATTAATTAACAAGTACTTTAAAGTCTTGGAAAGTAAAAAATATAGTATTATTCTTTAGAAAGTAAATCCATGCATATTTAGAGAATTCATAAATGAATAAAATATAAAGTAAATCCATGTACGTACAAAATAAGGCATTGATAAGACATACCTTATGGAACACAAAGATCCCTAATCTTATAGAGAAACTAGTCAAACAAGTGGAATTTTCTAACTTATTTACCTTGTTAGTAGTGGTGTAGATCTATGTGAAACCTAAATATGTTGAGTAGAAAGTATCCTTATGGGAGAAGTTGTGGTTACATGATTCCATCACTATGATAAGCCTATAAAATAGCTATTGGAAAAGGTAATATGGTACATGTGAATAGGGAACTTGGGAAAAAGTGATCAAATCAACTCAAAACAATAGGAAATCAATTCATCGACCCAATTTAAATGATCAACAAGACATAATCTCAATAGAGCGCGTGCACAATCCAAATGAAAGCAATCAATAAGAACATAAATCAAATCTAATCTAATCTACTTTACCTCCACCGAAAATGCCTAGCCTTACACAAAGTTAAGAATTATGCTATTTAGTATGATATGTGGATTGCTCATAAAACCTTAGTATAACCTTGTTAAGGAAAAGTGTGATAAAAATTGAGTATAGTTTGGTTGTTGATTCAATGAGGGATTGAATGATCAAATGATAGATGATTTATAGATTTCAACGATATTGAATCAACAGTGTCAAATGTAAAATGAGATTGACGAATGAGGATCAATGAGAGATTAGAATGATCATGTAGAAGGCTACATGGAGAGATGAAGTGGACTGAAGTTCAGTTCACTCACTAATTTTAGCAAAGGTCATTAAATTTAGCTTTGGTCTCTAAATTTAGCTTTTGGAAGAATAAAGATAGAAAATGATATAATTAGCAAATAAATAAAATAATGAATTCATTTTTTCATAGGAATGTGTAAACTAAATAATTTATTTAATTTTAAAAGAAATTATTTAATATAAGATATGAGAGGAATGCATGGTTTAATTAAATAATTAAATATTTAATTATGAAGGTAAGGAGATAATACGAGATCTAATTAAATAAAAATATATATTTAATCATGGAAATGGAAGAATAATTGGAAATAATTAAATAATTAATAATTAAAGTGGATGAGGAAAAATGATTAATTAATTAAATAATTAAAAATTATTTAATTAAAGGTGATGAAGGAATAATGTTGAAATAATTAAATAATTATTAATTAATGTGGGAAATGAGTTAATTAATCAAATAATTAAAAATTATTTAATTAATAGTGATGAAAGGGGTGATTAATGATGATGACGGGAAATGATGAATTTGGAAGAATGTGTTAAGACATTTTTAGGTGTCTACATTTGTCCCTCTTTGAGACAATGTACCATGTTGTCTTGTTTCAAAGACATGTTGATATGGAAAAGTTTGGTGATAAGATGCCTCGTTGTTCCCCAAGGGATGAAGGGATGATGGTTGGATAGTAGGTTTCCCCCTCAAGAGATTGGTTGAAAAAAAAATATTAAGTCAACCTCACGACAGGTAAACGTGATAGGTTTAGTGAAGATGAGGATGAAAATTAGGTTAGGTTGGCAAATAAACGAATCAAGAAAGGTAGGGTATGATGAAAATGAGATGAGGGTGGGTGAGATAGAATATTAGTATGATCAATAAGATAGAAGAAATTATTTTTGATAATGATGGATACGTGGATAAATTTTGGATAATAATGAATAGATGAATAGATGGATAGATGAATGGTGTTGATCAAATATCAAATAGTGCAAGCTATGGGCAAGTAATGGGGTGGATGAGAGATATGGGATGGACAACTAATAATGGGATGGATAAGTGATTTTACTTTTACTTTTGGTTATGCTAAAAAATGTAAAGAGCAATTTCCTTATTTTGATATAGCAAGTAAACACTATGTAGTGGAAGGTATGAAGAACCAAGGTGGCTTTGTATCTATTGCATGGACTTTGACTCTTGAAATAAAAGGATTATCCTTATTCATACTATACATATGGAAGCCTTATTTAGATGTATGAGAGAATAAAGCTCAGAGCAAGACTGGCCTATGCACAAAAGGTATGAAGAACATGATATGCAACGGTCGTTTGTTATTCTTGTAGCTGCCTTGACACACATGAGGCAAGTATTTACCATGGTAATGTTGAAAATTGAGGTGTTTATGTAGCTTAATACTTTGTAAAACTATTATACTTGTTGATCTAAATATGTACTTTGTTACAGATTTGTTGTGGGTGATTATCTGATTAATTCATTTTATCATTTGTAGAATGAAGACAGAAGTTGTAGAAGAATTAGACAGGATATTAGAAGATACACAGCATATACCGTGGAGAAACCCTTTCGAGAAAAAACTCCACCAAGAATCAATGTATTATTTAATCTCTGAAGTAGATTACAATAACTCCAATTCTTCCTTGAGATGCTTCTTCTACCTTCAACAAATATTCTTCACAACTTGCAATAAAATAGATACAAACTCTCTTCAACTTGCTTGAGATATATAGGCAATAAACAACTTTGTAAACTCCAAAAGAGTTACAATTACAAAGCTCAATCCCTATCTCCTAAAAGGTACGCCTATCTCTTCCAAATAGAGTTTAACCATGAAGAACAATGTCAAAAAATGTGCTTCATCCATTTGGGCATCCCAAATTGAAGTACTAACTCAACCTTTATTCTATAAATATCTTCAAGGCTTTATCCTCAAAGTAGGCACCCAAAAGTGGGCCCACTTAACTTAGCCTTCTGAAATATCTTAACATGCAAAGGAGTTAATTCCAAGAAGCCAACTTGGGCGCCCAAGTTGGGTCCAATTCATTCTCTATTAACTGAAACATCTCTCTCCACCATTCATGCAAGAATGGTCATCCCCTGTTAACTAAAGGAAGTCACCTATTATCTGTCATGCAACTCAAGTCATTAGTCATGCATTCCAAGTTAACTGAAGTCAACTAGCATTCAACTAAAACTAACTGAAGATAACTGAACCATAACTGAACTAAACTAAACTAAACTAAATTGATTCTAAACTAAACTAAACTAAACTTCATGCATGTAAACATCAATCCCTAACTCCTAGGATCTTTACATGCATTACAGAAGTGTTATCTCTTACTCCAAATAGTTAACTAAACTCAAGGTGGGTTCCACCTTCCATGTGGGTGCCCCGTGTGCTCCTATTATTTAGGAACTCATCTTGGATGCCCTCACATGCTCCTATTATTTAGAATTAATTACAAATGTCAATTAACATGATTATTTCATCCAAAATTAATCTCTTTCTAATCCTAGTGTTTGAGAACACTTTCCAAGGACTTAGGAGATACATGAAATAAATAATGTTTAGGATTGCAATTAAATGGCATCTTATTTCCAACAGGTAATATTATAATAACGTCCCACAAACACAACATACGAAAGAAATTACTATGCCCCAATTTTTGCTCCTCTAGATACACCAATATATTGAAAGATCAAGGTGACTTCTAGTAAGATTATAGAATGAGACAAAATAAATCAAAAGAAAAGACTAATTGGCAAAACATAGCACAACCATCATATCTCTTGCCAAAGAGGTTGTAGTTTTTATCTAGGATTATGTAAATTGTAGGAACAAGATATCTATTAAGACAGTGATTTGGATGTTGATTAAGATGATTTAGGCAATTGGTATGTAGGTCGTGAGTTGTTTCAACAATGATCCTAGCTTACAATTTTTCTTGAAAGCTCAATGTTTTCTATGATGAATAGTTTGTTTCTTGCTTCTTTTTCAAAGGTGAGTGTGATGATAGGTTTATTATGGGCAATGATTTATTATGGATGGTTGAGTTATTTATGTTTGTGGAATGAAGGGATCTGGATGTGTAGGGATATTGAAGACCTCTTGAGATCTTGTTGCTAGCCAAGCTAAAGTTGATTGATTTGATTTATTGATTTATTGATGATAGTGATAATGTTGTTGATAATAAAAATAACACAAGGATTGTGTTGTTAACGATAAGAACAACATGATGATTGGGAAGGATACATCCCTATGATGATTTCTTGGATAAAGTGGATCAAGATGTGTAGTAAGGCTAAGAACAAATTTTGTTAGATGGTTTGGTATCACATTGGAGTGTATGGTAAGATGAGGTCGATTGGAGTTGTTTAGATTGTGGGTGATGAATGAGAGCTTGATGGAAAAAAAATATTCATGGGATGGTGGAAAATGCTCAAATATTTTTTTGTTTATCTTTTAGGATATTTGATCATTTTAAATTTTTGGAATATGTGATTTTTTTTAGTTTTTTAAATATTTGAATGTTTTTGGATTTTTGGAATATTTGAATGTTTTTGGATTTTGTAATAATTTATATGTTTTTTGGATTTTCAAAAGGTGTCCAAATCACTAAGTGAGCTATAAGTCATATATCAAGATTTATTCCAAAGTGAGATGTAAGCACTCAACCCTAGTGTCTAGCAATGTATGGAACATTATGAGTGGATGAGTGGACTGGTGTGATGGAAATGGATATGTGAAGGAAGGAGATGATAGGGATTATGCAAATAGATCTAGGATAAGGGATTTACTTTCAAGGACTATCTTGTAATAGGATAACATGTTTTACCCAAGCTAACAATTTGGATAGTGTTAGATGTAGGTGATGGTATGACATGTGATAATATATAGTCAAAGGAAATGACCAGATAAAGAATTTTCCAAGAGCATGTTTTGAAGCATATGCCCCTAGACTTTTTCAAGTTCAAGCTAGATAGGGAAATGGATGAAAATGGAATAGATTGGATGTATAGTGGTGTTAGGATAAAATAGCATGACATATGAGATAAAATGCTCCTAATGGTACACGTAGATAATCAATTTTACACATGACACCCACGAATGGGTTTTCATCATGGCACTTTCCCAATGTTCCATAAGAATAGTTTTTGCTAGAGGATGATTTTTATCTTTACTTTTTTCCTTTTTTGATATTTTACTACACATGATGCATGTTTTGCTAGGTTTTCACCATGGTACTTGCCCAAAGCACCATAAGAATGGTTTTCACTAGAGGACAATTTTTGTCTTTAATTTTTCCATTTTTTTTTTAAATTATTGATCATCAACTATGTGGGACCACCTGGTGGTGTTCATGTAGATGTTGCTATCATAATACGCCAATAATGTCCTACCTTGAAGATTTTTTTTTCAAGATAAGGGCACTTGTATATAGCCCATGGATGTTATTGTGATCCTTTTTGATCCTAGGGTTGGATTTACCTAAATACTCACATAGTGATAGAGTATCATTAGAGTTCTTATGATAAATGTGAGATGGCAGGACACCATGAATATGGGGTTTGGGATTTTTGGGTTTTAGGTGAGATGTTAGATTTTGATGGGGAATGTGAGGTGTGGATGAATTATTTGGTAGTTTGGATGGAGGATTTTTTATTTTGTAAAGTTGGGATGGTGGACAATGGAGTGTGGATGTGAGATCTTGAGTGTGTTTGGGACCAACAATTTTATACACTTTGTGTGTTGGTATTGAAGAATTTTTTGACATAGGTGGACACTTTTAATAGACGGAATACCTTTTTTGGTGTGGTTCCATAGTTTCATTGACTATTGGATTTGGATTTGGATTGGATGTTTTACATAATCCAATTTTCTTTGGGATCCATAATTTTAATTTTGTGTCTACTTTTTTCTTTGGATTTATTAGCTTCAAAAACTTGACTTTGATCTTTTTCTTTGTAATGATTTTTCTTTTGTTGATCCCAATCAGTGGATTGAAGGAGTTGGGAATGATGTTTTATGACGTGGATGCATGGAATGATAGAAACAACCTTATTATAAGGACTATTCATGGCCCCTAATTTAATGTTTGTATTAGATAAAGTTGCTCCCAATACCTTGGAGGTACCACTAACATCATTATATTTCTTGATCGATGAATACCTGACACCTTCGTATTTAGGATTGTCAAAAAACTATACTAGCTCTAGAATATCTTGTTCATGTAGGCCTAATCCTTTACCTTGATTTTGCATCCATTGACAAATTGTGTTGGCAATATGATATGTGTTGTATTGGAAACAAGATGCTAACTCTTCTTTATATTGTTGGGAATCATCAATGGTGGTTGTATTCTCATCAGTAAGGGTGATCCCATAATAGTGGGTTACGCTTTTTGGCCAAACTTGACATTGAAATGAACTTTTTTAACTAAATCTTTACTTTTGGACACCTATAACTGCTAAACCATGAGGAATTTGAAGATTATGCAAACTAATGCTTTGTGACATTTTGTCTATAGATTCTAAATATATTTAAAAAAGAAAAATTGGAATCAAATTTCATTTCTTTTTACATCTCCTTCGATAAATAGTTTTTAAAAATAAACACCATTTTTAAAGAGTGATGTTTACTATATAACACAACTTTTTTTCTATTAAGGATAAAATTCTATGTTTTTTTAATTTAGATTTGTAGCTACGATATTTAGCTCCTTCATTTGGTTTCATAGTGTTTTATTGAATTTTTTTTAATTAAATTTTGAAGTCAAACTAAACAATTTAGACATAGGTTTACTGTATAACACATAACTTTCTTGGTATGTATCAAAATTCAATGTTTTATTTGTTGCATCAAGGACATTAATACCAAGAGCATAGATAGTTTTTAGATTTTTTTTTGGTAATCTACTATTTTTCCACATGTGCAAAACAAAGAGCTTGATTTTTGGTGAAAAACCTACATTCACAAGAAATAAGAAAATAAATATAATAATCAAATTAAATATATTTAAAATTATACTTTTTGGGAAGCTTATAATAACAACTACATACTTACAAAACATAAATTTTAAATGAATTCATTTGATCCCCCAAAAGATAAATCAAAAGTGGTTTTTTATCAGTATTTTGATAGGTGTAGAGGAGACTCCATTATAGGTATGGTTTAAAACTAGCGAGGTTCTATCCAAGGGGGTTTGATCAAACCCTCTTCAATTAAAATTCTTTAAATAGAACCTTTTTAAGGCTCAAATCATTATATTTTCTAAAAATATGTGATTTCAACAAAAATCAAGATGTCCCAGAAAGTGTAACCCATTATTGTGGCAACACCCAAGAATGCTTGCTCTGAAAAAAGTGAGTGATCCAAGTTGATAGGATACTGGTGCTTCATCATTATGTGGGATGTTGATCAGATCTATAGTAGCTTGTTGATCAGTATCTTCAACATGAGTTTAAGGACTAAGGAACTTATTTTGTGTTTCTCTAAATACTTTGTTGCCTCAAAAATGATATAAAAACCCTCTTCGTAGTCATTTACTGGAATGTCATCATGGAGTCCTATGAACTCAATTATATCTTCATCATTTTCAAATATGTCTAGAGAGAAATAATTTTGTTTTGGATGAACAAGGGGGAGATCATTTATGTATCCATGGGAAGTAAGTGTCTCATATGCGGAAGTGGAGGTTATTGTAATATGGATGGGGTCAACTTTAATTTTGTGATCATGGATGGAATGGAAAGGGATAAGGTCATGAATGGAATGGAAAGGGATTATGGGATCATTATGGAATTCTAGAGAGATGGAATCTTGATCAATGATAGGATGAGATTGGAGGATTTTGGTAACTTGATCTTGATTCATTTTAGAAATTTCTTCTTTATACTTTGGATTGTGTTCTTGACATAGATTTGGTTCTAATACCGAGATATGAATAAGGGAATATTACATAGCCTCAATATGTTGGCATGGTGGTAATGGATTTTGAATAGGAATCTCTGGAGTAGGTATAGGAGGTGATGGAGGGAATACTAGTATTTTGTCTAGGATTTCTTGATCATAGATTTAACTTATATCAAATTTTGGATTAGCTTGGATTACATTATTATCTATCATGGATAGCCAAAGCTTGGAGAAAATACTGAACGGTGTCATTATTGGATGAGTTTCTTGATGGGGATGGTGTGGATTGATGTTGCAAAGGTTTTGGTGATGGAGGATTGGAAGGAGAGATGGAGACCTTTTGTGGGAAAGCTTATTCAATATGACCTATTATGGAGTCAAATGAAGGAGATATGTTATGGATTGGGATGCTATTAATGTAATTATTTTGGGATGAGCAATTGCTAGACATAGATGAATGGTTTTGATCATTCTTGGGAAAAGTATCTTGATATATGTCTAATTTCTCATTATGTGAGCTATTGATAATGTTGATATGATTATTTTTGGATGAATTGTCAAGATGATCTTCAACAGTGATAGCTCCTTGGTCAATGAGATCTTGTATGAGGTTTTTCAATTTTATGCAATTACAGATCTCATGTCCTTTGTCCTTATGATATTCACAATATTTGCTATCTTTGTACCATGAGGATTTTGAATTGAGGTTCATATTGTCTAATTTTAGGTAATGTGAGGAGATTGGACTAGACCAATTTTGTAAGGTTGATTTGATAGGCTCCCCTAGAGGAGTGTATTTTCATTGTGGCATAGATTTTTTCCTAGTCAGTCCTCTAAGAATGATGACACCTTGAGTGTTTTGTGGTATGTTTAACGATTATTGTGAATTTGATGATGGTTGTATGTTTTTAGCCCATAGGTGAGGTTTTTCATTAGATTTAGGGCCATTGTCCTTACTTTCCTTATATATTTTCACAAGACCATTAGCGATGATATCTTTTTCAATGGTTATCCCTTTCTCTATAATTTCATAAAATGTGCTAATGCATTGTACAACTAAGTGAAAGCCAATTTTGGTGTTAATATTTTCAACAAATATATTCATGAGTTGCTTTCAAGAATAGGATATGAAAATTTGCTAGCCATGTTTCTCCAAAATTTTAGGAATGAAGTAAATGTCCCTCTCATTCTTGTTGTGTATTACATAAATCAGTCATGGATATCTCATGTTCAATGTTATAGGAGAAATGACTAATGAATTTTTTTACTAGTTCATGAAAGGTCTTGATGCCATGTGGTAAATGAGAGAACCATTTTTTTTCCTCCTAACTTCAAGGAAAGATGTGCATTAAGTATGTATCATGGTAAACCTCTACGCAAGGTATTTAAATTTCTCGTATATGTTCTTGTGGATCTCCTCTTCCCTTATACTTCTCAATTTTAGGCATTTAAAAGTTGTGAGGGAAGGTTATCATTAGTATTGATCGATCAAATGGGTGAGGAAATATATCCTCAAGTGTATAATTCTTCAAGTTATATGTCCAAGTTTCATGTCAACTATCTTCTTATGCAAGCTTTGGATTTGTGATGCTAAGTCATTAGTGGGTGTGTTGGACATATCAATTTGAGGTTGAATGGTGAAACATGAAGGGATCGATGATTGATGTTGTGGAATATTGGATGTATTAAAAAAGAGATTTGTGATGCTAAGTCATTAGTGGGTGTGTTTATGGACATGTCATTTGGAGGTTGAATGGTGAAACATGAAGGGATCGATGATTGATGTTGTAGAATATTGGATGTATTAAATGAATGATTATGATATTGGGGGATAGATGATTGTTGTTGTGAGATGTTGGATGTATTGAATGAATGATTGCAATATTGTGGGATAAATGATTGTTGTGAATTGTTAGATGAGGGAGATTGTGAATGATTTGGGATGTAAGTATTTTTAGGAATGTTGAATGTGGAAGATTGTGGATGACTTGGTATGTAAATGTTTGTAGGAATGTTGGATATGGAAGATTGTGGATGACTTGGGATGTAAGTGTTTGTAGGTATGTTGAATGTGGAAGATTATGGATGACTTGGGATGTAAGTGTTTGTAGGAATGTTGAATATGGAAGATTGTGGATGACTTGGGATGTAAGTGTTTTTAGGTATGTTAGATGTGAAAGATTTTAGATGACTTGGTATGCATGTGTTATCCAAAGCAGGAATAACCCATGATGAGGATAGTAATGGGGTTTGGTAATCATTTTAGGTGACCAAAGAAGAAGGCATTCCAAACTCATGTTGAGTATCACCCATGGTTTTCGTAATGTTTGACTCACTTTGATTGGATTTCATGAGTTTTTTGTGTAGAGAACAAGTATGAAGACCTTGGTGAATGTTGTGTGGGATAAAAAATTTAAATTATTGATGGTTTGGTAGCAATTCAAAAACACTTGGGTGGCATTGGCACAAACAAAAATGAAAAAAATCGAAAATCAATTTTTTTGATATTCTTTACATTTTAGTAAATCATGTTTTTGGAGAAAAATTTGGGGTCAACACTATCATCGATCCCTTAAAATGGTCACCAAAGGCATTATTTTCAAGAAGTCATAATTTCAAACACCGAGCTAGGAGTTATAACCTTGCCAAGTTGGGATAGTAATGGATGGTATAATTTATGGATTTTGACCCAAGATTTTGATGGAATCAACTAGGGTGACTTAGGCCTATTCTAAGTCTAAGTTTGCCTAGATGAAAGCCTAAAAGTTTGATAAATGGTTTGGAAGCTCAAAAGGCAAATAAGACTAATCTGATCTAATGAACCATTATACAAATCAAATGTGCCAAGATACTTATCAAATGTGTCAAAGTAGGGTCAAATACATCATTGTGTATTTCAAAGGAATCATTGCAATATCAAATGCATCATTATGTGTTTCAAAGGCATCATTGTACTATAAAATGCATAACTATGTGAAAATTAGGTTTCAGACTAACATAACAAGTTTAGAAGGTCTCAGATCAGATGTGCCACAGTACTATCAAAAGTGTCTATCTACATATTAGATGTGCCACTATTCATATCAAATGTGGCTAGTACAATAAAACACATTAAAGGATAATCAAATGCACTAAATGATAATCAGATGTGATAGTGTAACAATAAGTACATCATAATAATTGTCAAATACATAATTATGTGATTATAACTAAAATTTTATAAGGGTTTGACTGGTTTTGATAAGTTATAAGAATAATTTTGACTTATTTTGATTTAAAAGGGATACAAATAGCAGGGAATAATAGAAAATTAACTCTAAGGTGATGGTATGATTGGTATTCATGAGAATTCATAATAAAAACACACTAAGAAGTACAACTTACCTGGTATTAAAGGTGTGTCACATCAATGTGGGCCCAAGAAATAAAATGACGTAGGATTGTGTTGATGCATACTCTAATTTCGAGAGGGAATAGCTAGTTATCTAGTGGCATAAGGACTCACCCTCCTTCCCTTGTAGATTTTTTACACCTTCAAAGAAATTTTATCTCTCCTCAGGATAATGCACATTGAGTAACTTTAGGCATGATATTGTACCTTGTACCACAACTAGATTAATAATCGTTGGTATTATGTCTCTAAAAATAGGTTTGTAGTCATTCTAAGAATAGTGAGCCCATCTAAAATACTCGAGATGAGGGGGTATCCCCTCTTCTCCTCACCAAACAAATCTCATTCTCCCCCATTTATATACCCCAGAATAAAGAAATTAGTCAATTAAATAATTACAATATTATTTAATTGTGCAAGATGGAGGAATTAAAAGATTTAATTAAATAATTTACTCATTTAATTAAAAAGAGGGAATTATTGACATTTAATTAAATTATAATTCAAATTATTTAATCAAATGAGAGGACATAGGGAATTTAATTAAATAATTCACATTATTTAATTAAATAAGATGAAAATTAATATGAAAAGGGTGAATTAACCTAATAATGTTGATTATTCGATTAATAGAAGAAAATAATGAATTTAATTAAACAATTAGGATCATTTAATTAAATAGTTGAAAGGGGTCGAATCAAGATGAAAATGGTGTGTTAGTAATTGGGTTCAAATGTGTGATATTAATTAGGACAATTTAAGTGTCTACATTTTGCCCCTCTTTGAAGCGAAGTACCTATTACATTGGTTCAAAGACTTGACGCTTTCAAATCAACGTTACTGCTCAGATAAAAATATTAAAAAAATCATAATTTTTTGGATGCCCCACTATGCCCTAGCAAAAGAAATTATGCTAGTATACTGCCCCCTTGAGAGATTGAGCAGAAATTTTAATTTTTAGGTCGAGATCATGACAAAAACATAAGGTAGGTTTAGCTGCGAAAATAAGCTCCAAGACACAAAAACAAGGTTGAAACACTAAAAACTGCTTCAAAAAAGCTTCATAGATCATAAATGGATTAAAGAGATTTAAAACCCCTTTAATTAGGTCAAACAAACCCTAATTGTAAGGCTTAAATAGGAGCTTGGGAGTCATTTTTCACTCATTTGCACCTTTTTCTTTGGAGATTTGGAGAGATTTTTCTCCAACTTGCTAATGCTATGGCTGATCATAAGCTCCTCCAACACCTCGCAGATAAAGTTTGTGAGTTCCAGCGACCCATCGATGCAGGACCCCCAATACACACTTCAAAAAAATTCTTGTTCATGCTTTTTTATGCTTCCATATTTAGGTTGAACTAGGTCAAACAAGTGTTTTGCTATATAGCAATGCATTTTTCATAGTCGGTAGCGCAATTGTGTGCCTTGCGATGCACTTGCAGAAGTGCCACACAATTGTCTTTTTAGGTTTAGCAGTGCAAATGTAGTGTAGATGGACACTTGAAAAAGGGTGGTGTAGTGGGTCTTTAGGTCATAGCGGTGCATTTGTGTGCATCAACACATATGTAGAATAGCTGGATAATTGCTTATTTGGTCATGGCGGTGCATTCGAATCCTAAAGCATAAATGAATATAGCGACACACTTGTAATGGAGTGAAACACTTGTGATTTGATAGATCAACGCACTTGTAAAACACTGGCACATGATGAGGGTGAAATATGTCTTTGTTTTACCTTTTTATTTGCCTCTAAACCTTGTCATTTTGTAGTATTTTCTGCTACTGCTTTCACCATTTGTTAATGAGTTGAAGATGTTTTATAAAATACAAGGAAAGATGGAAACCTATGAATATATCAAAATCCTTTGATTATTTATTGATTTTCTCTATGATTTTGGTAGCAAGGGATGCTTAATGGATGGCGTGTGGATAAGGGCATTGGTGGAATGGAGTTGAGACCGTTGGAGAGTTATTTGTTATCTTGGTTAAACTAGTGCTAAGTTGTATTTGTCTGTTTCAAGTTGTTATGCCATTTTGAAACGATGGAAAAAGAATCCAAACTATTTTCAATTATCTTTTAAGGTTGTTGGCCGCAGGCCAAAACAACCAAAGACTCTTCTATGTTTTTATTTAGCAGTAGTTACAAGTTTAATCGGTTTATGGTATCTATAAATATGTAAGCCAAGACTCAGTCGATATAGATGATAAAATATTGATACAAATTTCTATTTGCAATTTAAATACTGTGAAGTGATTTGAATGAATGATTGATTAGTGTGGAGTAGTTTGTGTGCGTGAGGTCCATCACCGATAGTCGAAGAAGGTAGGGCCCACTTCATCGATTACATGGTGATTACTACAATAGGATTGCATTGTGTGGTAATAAGCACGTTAGTTTTATATGCATTTCTCTATAGTTTGCAATTATCACTATTTACCATTAAATGCGTATGAGTTTCATTCAACGTATTACATTCTATAAATACTGATTGGTGTGGTTATCAAATGTGCATGAGTAAAGTTTAATGCATTTCATTTCAATTCTTCCTTTTAGTTATATTCTATTCTTTGTGTGCAATAGTAATGTTGTTTACTGTTTTCCGTTAATTGATTTATGTTGCAGACTATTTGAATATAGGCTCTTGTCACAGGATTGACAGGAGGATTGAGAGTTAGATTGCAAAATAAGCTTAGACTAAGTAGTTGCATTCATCCACACTTGGATATCTAGGTTTATCCCTTAAGAAAACAACCCCAATATCTTTCACAAGTTCATGACCCCTGGATTGACATCGAGGAGTAAACTGAGGAACCTTCAGAACTTTCAAGGATTGATTCAGACCCATCTACCCAAATTAAGATAGAATTACAAGGATAGTTTTACCCATCATATCAACCACAATTTAATCCAATCAATTTGGCATCGTTGTTGGGGAGAGATATTAAAGTCCTGAAATCATAGCAAGTTGAGTTAGGACTAGTACATCAAGAGGAAAGCCTATACAATTGTCAACCTTGTTAAGGTTAATACTCCTGATTAGTGCTGCTATAAGTCATTTAGGTGCGTGAATCGTAGTAGGGATAGTAGAGGGAGATTTATTAGAAAAGAAAAGGGAATAGTTCACAACCGGAGAAACTTAAAAACAAATCAAAATCATCCATTGAGGGATCACAACTCGAAGAATTGCAAAATAGGTCAAAGCCACCCATTGAAGGAAGTAGTTCAACACGAGAAAAATTGAAAACTAAATTGCAACCATTAGAGCTACCCAAACTTGATATCGAGAAGTGTGTTATTGAGTCCATTATTGTTGAGACACCTACAGATACCCATCCAGGGTCTTCCGAAGTATTGCAAAGAAAGGTTGAATTTTTTTTTCGAGAATCTTATGGGCCGAAAGTTGGTCCATTCTCAGAAACCCAAGAGCCATTTAAAACCTACTTTACCCCTTGGGCATTAGACATCATGGCTGATCCCAACTACAATAACAAAAATAACAAAAATGATGTGAGAACATTAGCCCACAACAACCCGATCACCTTTGAATTCCCCATTACGCATCTTGAAGAGGATGCTCCTATGAAAAACATTCCCCACTCTGCTTTACCAGTTTATCATGGTCTTTCTGTTGAGTATCCTAACATGTTTTTATTTGAGTTTGATGTGTTGTGTCACAACTATGATTATCAGAGTGATGCGCAGAAGCTCAAATTATTCCTAGCCACATTAAAAGATGCAACCCTGCATTTGTTCATGAACCTTAGGAATATCATAACATGGGAAGTCATGAAGGAATTATTTCTAACCAAGTACCAGGAGTATTGTAAAACAAAAGAGGTGTGGGATGAAATCTTCTGAATGACATAGAAAGAAGACGAGTCTATGGAAGATTACCTTGAACAATTTATGTTTAGTTTTCAATGATCACGACAACAAGGGCTAACTCTTGATGTTGTTAAAATGTTGTTTCTTAGAGGCATAAGAGATGATACTGTGGAAGCATTAAATTTAATAGGTAAAGGGAACATTTCTAAAATGGAATTTGACAATATTTGTGAGATTTGCAGGAACTATTCAAGGTCTTGAAGCATTCGGGAAGGAACTATCCAAGTAAGCCTTATGCTCCAAGTAATGCAACAGGTATAACCAAGTGTGAAATAGGCAATTTTCTTGAGGATCTTAAAATTGATTTGTTAAATTATATGGGTAAACAAATAGACACTCTATACACTCATAGGAAGCAAGAGGAAGCCTAAAAGGCCTTGGTTTTGTTTTGTCTAACTTGTCGCAAGAGACATAGTAGTGAAGACTGCCCTTACAATAGGACAAACATTTCATCCTTAGAAGAAGTCAGTAAGAGTTCTACCTTATGACCTCTTCCTATAGATGTGCCTAATATGGAATATTTTGAGGAACTTGTCTACTACATGACCCCTAGGCGACCTTTTCCACCTCGAGCAATGCACCTTGGCATGACAAATGATTATCTTGCTCTGGGACCCAGCCAATCTATTTCTTTTTCCAATCAAATCAGATGGTATGGGGGTTGGTAACAACCCTCACCATACCCTCAATGGATGTCACTATATCAGTATGCTTCACAACTGTGGCAACAAGCATGGAGGCCACAATCACCACAACCCGCACTGTACCAACAATCATATCTATCACAACCACAATTTCCACTTCCTCCCATGATCACCCCATATCGGTAGCCACAACAATTTCTTCCGCCCATACCATCATCATCTACTCAGCCCACCAATCCCATATAGCCACCGAAGCCTAAACTAATGCCAACCCAACCAAAGCTGAAGCCCAATAATAAGGAAACACAACCCGTGTATAATAATGAGGCAACATGTTACTCTACTTACCCTGTAAATATGGTAGAATTAGATGGAGTTCAATTAAGATCAGGGAAGGCTCTTCAGGGGCCCACCATCACTAAAATTAATGAAGAACCTAAAGTAGAGCCAGTGAAAGAACCTCCCTTTCTCGACCGATTTCAGTCTGAACCATGACAAAGGGAAGTCTCTCAACCTAAATTTGATTTTTTCAATGAGTTACACAATGTTAACATCAAGATTCCTTTGTTGCAGGGTATCAAGCACATTCCCATCTATACAAAGGTAGTTTGAGATCTATGTACTCGAAAGCCAAAGAAGAAGCAAGACCCGAAGACTGTCCAAGTTATTGGACAGTTGGAAGACCTTATGCTTGGGAACATAACCATTCCTAAGTACTCAATCCAGGGATTCCTGTCATCAAGGTATCTATTGGTAAAGTTAGCATTCCTAACACCCTTGTTGATTTGGGTGATGTAATTAACGTTATGCAAATGGAACAAAGGAAAGATTATCACTAGAGGAACTTAGGCCTACTCCCACAGTTCTCCAAATGGTAGACCGATCTTTAGTCAAACCAGAAGGTATGATTGATGTAGTCCTCTCTATTGATTTGTGGGAATACCTGACTGACTTTATGGTTTTGCAGCCAAAAATTAAGTTGGGGGATGCCCCTTGATTTTGGACGACCTTGGTTAGCAGCTGTAGATGCATTCATCAAATTTCGGTTAGGAAACATGGTCATTTCTAATGGTGAGCACACAAAACAATTAACTTTATACCCACCAACACAACCCTTGTTGGAAATAGAGGATCTAGTATGGGTTGATAGTGACTTGGATGAGTCATTTCCCATCTTGATAATTGATTGAGCTTTAGATATGGAAGAACCTCCTGAGGATAATATTCTCACTAATTTTCTTCAAAATAGATATGCATCTAATGAATATTTTGAAAGCATGGTTCTTCATCCAGGTATAAATACTCCTTGTCCTTTTGAAAACTTTCTATTGGTAGGTAGCTCATGATCTATTCAACACTTTGTCACATTGCATCAGTTGCTACCTCATAATTGTTTGTATAGTTCATTTTTATCTTCTGGAAATTATAGCAATATGCCATCCACCTCCCAAGTACTAGCCATTAACTCACCTGCACAATCAGAAGCCATGGAAATTTTACCTCATCGTACACTCAATATTAATCCACATTTAACCGTTGAGCAAATCCAAGATCTTATTGCCATGCTTAAAGCTAATAAAGATGCATTTGCTTGGGAATACTAAGATATGTGTGGCATTCATCCTGACACCTGCACCCATCATATTTACATTGAAGAAGGTAGTCATCCAGTTAGGCAACCATAGCATCGACTCAACCCCGTCTTGCGGGAAATAGTTAAAGAGGAGTTACAAAAAATGTTAAATGTTGGGTTTATATATCCTATTTCAGATAGTCAGTGGGTCTCTCCTCTAGTTGTGGTTCCCAAGAAAAATGGTAAGTGGAGATTTTTTGTTGATTATAGAGCACTTAATAAAGCTACTAAAAAGGGTCACTTTCCATTGCCATTTATTGATCAAGTGTTGGACACTCTTGTAGGTAAAAAGTTCTTTTCTTTTCTGGATGGGTTCAACGGCTACAACCAAATTCGCATAGCGCCTGAGGACCAGGACAAGACTACTTTCACTTGTCCTTGGGGCACTTTTTCCTATAATGTTTTTCCATTTGGTTTATGTAATGCCCCTGCTACTTTCCAAAGGGAAGTTTTGAGCATTTTTGCGGATCTTGTAAATGATTGTGTTGAGGTGTATAAGGATGATTTTACTATCCATGGTAATACTTATGAAGAGGCTAAAATAAATTTAGAAAAGGTACTTCGACATTGTATAGATACTAATTTATCATTAATTCATGAAAAGTGCCATATTCTTATGACAGAGGGGATAATACTTGGTCATTATATTTCTTCTAAGGGTATTCAAGTTGATCCCAAAAAGATACAGATCATTCAGGACTTTCCTACACCCACTAGCCAAAAAGATGTGCATAGTTTTCTAGGCCATGCAGGGTACTATAGGAGGTTTATCCAAAATTTTAGTAAGATTGTCTCCCCCTTGTTTGCTTTGTTAGCGAAAGATGTCATTTTCTCCTGGACACTAGAGTGTCAAGAGGCTTTTGAAACCATTAAGAACAAGCTTGTCACCACTGTTAGGATTAGGTGTTGTACACCTTGCATAATGCTTATAATGTTTAATTTATTATTATGTGTGGTGCACCTAGGGGTACCTAGATGGACGTGCATCACTAGGAGTTATAATGTTGGGGCCACTTTATGTTGTATGTAACATTGGGACTTAATTATAAAATGTAATTATTTAATATTGGGGAATAATAAAATATAATAAAGTACCCAATATTAAATGTGGGGTCACATGATATTGTAAGTTCATGGTTTTGGGCATATGGTTTATGTAATACCACTTGGTGGTTTTGTGGGAGCTTGTTTCTATAAAAGCAACCACAAGGGTAGTTGTCTAAGGTTGGAGAGTTTGTTGCAGGTTAGCAAGTTGAGCTTGTGCATGTGTGAGGGTTTGAAGCATGGCATGGGATGTGCGGATTCATGTTTGGTCACATGGAATGCATGGATAGCTTTTGCTTCAGAAGTGTTCATGGAGTCTCTAAAGATGTATTGTAATGGGTTCTCATTGTTGAATAATACATGGAGTATGGATGATTTTGGAGGTTGGGTTTTTCCCTCTTGAGGGTTTTCCCAAGGTATATCTTGTGTCATATTTCATGGGTATGTTGTCTATTCTCTTGCATGTTGATATTGAGTATTTATTTACATGATTTTAGATTTGGGTTATGTGGAAATTGTCATTAGATGGCTGCAAGTTTCCTTACAAGTGATATCAGAGCATTAGTTCTGGATTGGATAACCCTAGGTTGCATGAGAGAATGAAAGACAATGGCAAGATATGAGGGTTTTGGGTTTGTTGTTTTGATGGGTTGTTTGCAGATTTGGGGTGTGAATTTTTTGGCAAAATAGGGTTTCTTGGTTGTGCATCCAAATGGGGGTTTTGTAGGGGAAAAATTACAAATGACCTCTTGGGACAAAATGGACCTCATAGTTGGATTCAAGTTGGCCGAGAGACGAATTTTGATATATAATTTTTCCTATTTTGGTTACTAAAAAAATTGCATTTTTTTATTTTATAAAAAGCCCCTTTTGCTGTTGAAAAAATCAACATTATAATATGCAAAAAATTATAAATCCCGTCATTAAATAATTTCGTGGAAAAAAAAAATATTGAAAATCCGTTGAAATATTTTTTAAATCCTGCAAAATGAAAAAGAAATCGGGTTAGAAAATCTTTTGAGAAAAATAAAAAATAAAAAAAATATGGTGGGTACGGGTCGCAGAACCTTACCGCCCTATGTGTCAGCCTTGTCGGAGGTCTTTTTTTCTTAGCCTGTGACTTTATTTTTAACTGCCAGTTGATTAATGTTGTCGGCCTTTTTTTAAAAGTTGTAAACTTTGAATTAAAAATGGGTTACATTGGGCCATGTTTCCTGTAAGAAAAAGGCTTTTTTAGTTTCTTTTAATTTTAAAATGGCCTAAACTATTCTAACTGTCACCTTTCATAAATCTTTTAGAAAAAAGGTTTGAAATATTAAATTATTAAATAAAATCCGCCAGCCTTTCAAAGTGCAAAAAATTAAATTAGATTTTAATGTGGGGTGGGGTCCACCAAATATGCTTTATACTCATATTGGAACAGTTTTATTCTTAGAGGCATAACTTTCACCCACAATGTTAGTTTTTCAACTTCTTGGACTCATTGGAAAGGTGACTCAAAACTCTACACTGTGGTGTCAGAATTTTTTCTATATTTTGCAGTTTTGACAGTGTTTTTCTTGGTCAAAGTCAGGTGTTCTATTTGAGCTTTGAAAGGTGATATCGGGTGCATACGAAGTCGGATTTTGGACTTCGAATAGTCAACGAAAAGCTTGTTCAAAGCACTATACAGTGGATCAAGTTTGGAGTTATTTTGGCATGGTTTATTTTCTATTTTTCTCACCTGAGCTGATTATGGGTCTCTTTAACTATAAAGATATTATGAGATTATGGATGATTGGATCTTGGTGATTTGATGTTGGATTCATTGTATGCTCAGTTGTACATCTCAGATTATTCTCTTGTTGACATGGTTATTAGTATTGGTTGGATTTGTATGTTGCATTGTTGTATCTACAAGTTGTGCAATGTTGTAGGCGGTCTATACTTATATGTTGCATTTATGACTTGGACATGGGTTGTCTTTGCCCATTGATATTTCAGTGTTGATGCATGTTCAATTTTGGTGGCTTGGTTTAGTCACTTGGTTTTCTGGTTTTTTTGTCATGTTGAGGAGGTGAGATGGTATTACTAGGTATAGTCATGATATGAGACCTACGTAGTTGACTATGATTATGTAGATATGTGGACACAATTGGGTTGAGTTGTTGGTACATTTGGTGGTGATCATGGTGTTATGGATGTTTCTTGTGCATTAAAGACTTTGGCATGACATGATGGTTTATGCAGGTGCATTGTTGGTGGTGCTAGATTGGATCCTGATTCAGGTTGTGGTAGTGCATCTTCTTGGTTTGAGGAGAATTGTATCACAATATCATGGATAGCTTGGTTACATGGTTCAGTGGGAGCTTGTGACAGTGATGGATTGGCAGTGATGGATATGATGGTTTGGCAGTGTATCTTCTTGTGTTAGAGGATGGTTATCATGTTGTCATTGAGAGCTTGGATTCACAGGTTTGGTGTGAGCTTATGACAGTGATGCGGTTTCGGTTATGTGCATCATCATGCCATGGGATTGCTCGGTATCACGGTTCAGTGGGAGCATTTGGAAATGATGTGGATCCATTGTTGATTATGGATGGTTGTCCTCAGTAGGGGTTGATTGGTGTTATGGAGGAGCTCTTGGATTATGTGTGCTACAGTGAGAGTTCTTTGACATCAGGTGTTGGAGATGTTAAGGTATTGTTTATGACTTGTTAGTTTTGATAGGTGATCCTTGGTTGTAGGATGGTTTTTTCATTATATCATGGTATAATATTGATTACCAGTTTAGAGTTGTGACATGGTACTTGTTATGATGATTTGAGCATATGATCTTTTGAGAAGATGTGAGATCATGATGCCATGTTTATGTTCTTGATTTTGCAGTTGGAGTTATGATTTTGATCTTGGTTGGTTCGCTTTGTATTGAGTACTTTGATCATTTTCTTGGAGTTTAGCATGGATTGATTGGTTGTAGATGCTCATGGATACATGGAGACTTAGGTGAGGCTCGGTGTTCTGTTGTGGTTAGAGACATGTTTTTTGAGATGGTTACTCTTGATGAGATTTCAGCAGGAAGTCTGAGGAGCCTACACCTTGGTTAGACATGAGTTCAACATGGACCAATGAGGAGAGTGTTCTTAGTTGAGTCATGATGACTTGGATATCTTGGAGGAGATTTCTCATTCCCCACTCTTGGTCTTCTCAGTGGTTTACTTGAGAGGTATTGCCCATTTTTCTTTCAGGTGTTTTATGTTTATGATTTGTCTTCTCATGGATATGGATCTTGAGCCATGGGTATTTGGTTTTGGAGGGTTCATTTGAGGAGTGTTGGAATGTTTATCTCCTTGTACATGTTGAGTTTAGGAGATGGTTTATTGGGCTGTTTTTCTTGGTTTGGGAATGGTTACATTGAGTTTTATCTTCTTGTTTTGAGATGCTTACATCCATGTTAGTTACATGATACATATGTTATGTTTGATCTTGGTGATTGGATGGTTGGATGTTGTTATGGATTTTGTTATGGGGTGTTGTGGAGGAGATCATACTTGACACAGTTGGCATTCAGAGGTGTGTGTAGGAGGACATGCTACAAGTATTTGGTTTGCAAGTTTTGCATATCATTGTGGATGTTCCTTGGTACTACATTTTTACATATTCTATGTGATGTTGTTAGTAGACTTGGTATGCCTTGATCACTTGTGATGGTGCCTTATTTCTGAAATGTTAACGAAGTGATGCATTGAATGCACTCATTCTAGGTTTTCATTCATTTGGATATTGCCCATGCAATGGGAGCTCCTAGATGTGTATGTCACTCTTTGACAGGTTTGAACATGGAGTTTGTTATTATAGTTTATGGGTGGATATGTGATGGCATGAGTTTACTATGTTATGTATACCTTGGAGGTATGGAAGTTAGATGTGTTGGAATTTGTTGTGGGTGTCGTTTCAGCTATGGTGATTCATTCTTGATAGCTACTGGTGCATATTCATTACCTTTGGATTGAGTGTTTGTGTTTTGAGATATCAGTTTGAGGAAAGATTATGCTTCTTTGTGACAATTAGTGTGACATCTCTTTGGATGTGTTCTTAACTTAGTGCATTGGCATGGTGGAGGATGAGAGCATTCATGGATGAGATGGTGGTCACTTTGGGTCTTGTTACAAGTATCTTGATGGAGCAGATGGAGCACTTGGATTCTAGGATGGTACATGTTGCTTATGGAGTTTATTATCTTGATGTTTGAGCTTACTTGTTACCCCATAATGCAATGTATACAACAAGAGGGAGATTGTTAAGATTAGGTGTTGTACACCTTGCATAATGCTTATAATGTTTAATTTATTATTATGTGTGTGGTGCACCTAGGGGTACCTAGATGGACATGCATCACTAGGAGTTATAATGTTGAGGCCACTTTATGTTGTATGTAACATTGGGATTTAATTGTAAAATGTAATTATTTAATATTGGGGAATAATAAAATATAGTAAAGTACCCAATATTAAATGTGGGGTCACATGATATTGTAAGTTCATGGTTTTGGGCATATGGTTTATGTAATACCACTTGGTGGTTTTGTGGGAGCTTGTTTCTATAAAAACAACCACAAGGGTAGTTGTCTAAGGTTGGAGAGTTTGTTGCAGGTTAGTAGGTTGAGCTTGTGCATGTGTGAGGGCTTGAAGCATGGCATGGGATGTGTGGATTCATGCTTGGTCACATGGAATGCATGGATAGCTTGTGCTTCAGAAGTGTTCATGGAGTCTCTGAAGATGTATTGTAATGGGTTATCATTGTTGAATAATACATGGAGTGTGGATGCTTTTGGAGGCTAGGTTTTTCCCTCTTGAGGGTTTTCCCAGGGTATCTTGTGTCATATTTCATGGGTATGTTGTCTATTCTCTTGCATGTTGATATTGAGTATTTATTTGCATGATTTTAGATTTGGGTTATGTGGAAATTGTCATTAGATGGCTGCAAGTTTCCTTACAACCACACCTGTACTCAGAGGTCCAAACTAGGAACTACCTTTCACATTCACATTGATGCCTCATATTGCTCCATGGGGGCTGTCCTTGGACAAAAAAAAGATAATCTATTCTACTCCATTTACTACATCAACAAGAATTTCACAAGGGTTGAGGTAAATTATACGGTAACTAAAAAGGAGTTTTTAGTTGTTTATGCAATTAATAAGTTTCATCATTATATTATCAGATTTAAAGTGTATTTTCATACTGATCATTCTGTAATTTTATTTCTAAATGAATAAACCTATTGTAACTGGTAGAGTTATTAGATGGTTACTTTTACTTTAAGAATTTGACATTACTATACTTGATAAGCTTGGTCGTGAGAATGTGGTTGCAAAAAATTTTTCCAGGTTACAATAGTGAGATGTTGAACTAGTTCTAGTTGATGATGCCTTTCCAGATGAACATCTCTTTGCTATATCAACAAAGATCCCATGGTACGCTGAAATGGAAAACTACTTGGTTACTTGCAAGTTCCCACCTCATTTCTCTCCGAGGGAACGCCAAAAGCTGGTTGAACTTAGTGGTGATTATATGTGGATCAATGGATTACTCTTCTGCCATGGCCTTGATAATATCATGTGTCGATGTGTGCCTGAGGACGATGTCTTCGACATACTTTGTGCATGCCACGCTAAGCCCCATAGAGGACATTTTGCTGCTCAGAGAACTGCTTAGAAGATCTTCACTACAGGCTACTATTGGCCTACACTTCACAAGGATTATAAACGTTATATTCAACAATGTGATAAATGTCAACATATGGGTCACCCCATGCACTCAGATGAAATGCCTCTGCATCCTTAGTTGTCCATTGAGCCTTTTGAAAAATGGGGACTTGATTTTGTTGGACCTGTCAAGCTGCCATCTTAGATTAAGGAATACATCCTTGTGTGTACAAATTATGTTACCAAGTGGGTTGAAGTTGTTGCTTTGAAGCATGCCAGGGACACCAAGGTAGCTGAATTTCTCTATTCTGATATTTTTACCCAGTTTGGTGTTCCACGTGAGATAGTTACAAATCAAGACCCACAATTTACATTTGACCTCATTTCTACCTTGGTTGATGAATATGAGATTCAAAATTGCAAGTCTTCACCTTACCACCCTTAGGCCAATGATTAGGTCGAAGTCACCAACCGATAACTCGAGAACATTCTGTAGACACTGAAAATTGACCTAGGCCTGCAAGCTCCATTTCTCGCCACTTTCCTCCTAGCATAATTAAGATACTTAATTATGTTATCCATTCCATTTTCATCCATTAATTAAATAATTTTAATTATTTAATTAATTCATGTCTATTTGTTCTATCCTGATCGATTAAATAAACTAATTGCGTCACTAATTTCTTCCTCTTCTTCAATAGTTAAATAAATTATTATTTATTTAATTATTTTGTCGTATTTTATCTATAGCTAAATAATTACCATTAATTATTTATGTATTCATGGTCCTTTAATTCTTCCATAGTTAATCAATTATTAAAATCATTTAACTATCCTATGCCACCTTCCCTATTAAATAATTAATCTAAATTAATTATTTAAGGTCTAATTTTCATCTCTCCATTTAATTAAATTAATAAATTTAATTAAATGCTCCTCTTTTCATTTTCTCCAAATAAATAATTTGAATAAATTATTTATTTTCCACTTGTCAATTTCCTCCATTTTCAAATAAATATTTTGAAAAAATTATTTATTTTCCACTTGTCCATTTCCTCCATTTTCAAATAAATAATTTAAAATAAATTATTTATGCACCACTTGGTCAAAGATGCCCTGTCATAATCCCCTATCATAATATTCATTTCCTGTCATAGCCTGCATGTCCCTGCATGTCCTTACATACCTGTCCTAGTCTGCATGTCTGTCATGGCCTGCATGTCTTTGCATGTCTTCCTGTCATGATTCCTCAAAGAATAGCATATTCTTGGTGCATCAATTCTGGACCATTGATCTTGGAATCTTTCTAGAAGATTAATCTCAACCGTCCATTTGAATGGTTGTCTATAAAAGCAACCTTTCTTCTCCATTTTTAGCTTAACAGCTATTCTTCTCCAACTTTCTACTTATCATTTGCAGGTATTTGCACAAGTTACACTACAAATCTGAGGGCATATTTGCAAAAGGAGAAATAGGAGAGCAGGAGAAGTGATTCAAGTTCAAGCATGGGGAGTATTTTAATTTAATGTTTTATTTTCCTTATGCTTACTTTGTTTTCTCTTGTTTGGATGTGGGTTAATAGTTTAGAGGTGTTGGCTGTCACTTTGTCTATTCTATTTGATTTTCTAACCCCATCTTACATTTGGTGAACCCGACATTTGTTTTCTTGCAGAGAAATTGGTTTGTTTGTTTTTGTTGTTTTGCAGATTACAGTCAAGAATTGATGCAAAATCCTGTCATCTTCTTTGGAGCACAAAAAAATGGGCGCATGGAATCTTTAAAAATGATTATCTGAGTTTTGTAGGCCTCGTTCTCAGCTTTCCGAAACTTTAAATGGTTTGAAATTTCGTTAAGTTTTGAGAAAGTTATAGTTGTTTTAATTTTCTGTTGTCATTAAACTTTTCTTTTGAATTACTAATCTCTTGTTTTTAGCATGTGGCATAGCTTGGAAGGAGTCTAAAAATTGTTTCTATAGAAACAAAAATCGAGCTTTTTTTTCATTTCTTTAGGCATTATAAATTTTGTTTGTTTTCAACAACAACAAATTGCATTTACACTCATGAGGATAAAATGAACCACAATTCACATGTCACTCATTTGGTCTTAAAATGAACAACAAATTGCATTTACACTCATGAGGATAAAATAAACCACAATTTGCATGTCACTCATTTGGTCTTAAAATGAACAACAAATTGCATATTTCATTCATGGAGTTTAAAACAAACAACAAATTTGCATGAATCACTCATTGGGCCTAAAATTTACAATTACAACTTGCATTTTCATGTCATTGGGCTAAAATGAACATAAACATGCATTGAAAATCATATGGTTAAAATGAACTTGCATTCTTACGACATGAGTTTAAAATGAACTTTGTTTTTCATATTTTAAGTTAAACTTTTAAAAAGAGCAAAGTGTCTTGTGTGTCCTCCTCACATTATCATTTGGTAATTAAAATTTACAAGTGTCTTCAAATTTTGTCCCCTTGATGCAATAATTGAAGTATCCTCTCCCCTTGCGCATTCATGCGATCTTGGGTGTAAGAGAAACGGTTATTGCCTCTAGAACTTGGGTCTGCCTTGGTGGGAAAAAGTACTCACCCCAAGGTGACACAGACCGGCAACAGAGCTTTTTGTCCAAGCTACCCCCGACCGGTATATAAATGTGAATCCTAAGGGAAAACCTAGGGATATGAGTGCAGATGTGTCATACGGACCAAGTAGTACTCCCCAAAACCCTGTTGAGCTTAACCTCTTCAGGCTAGAGTGCCTCCTAAACGGAGCTTAATCTTGTGCCCCATGTATGGCCACTTAAACGGGGGTCCCAAATTAAACACCTTTGTGTAGTAGCCAAAAACCTTCTATTTGCTAGCGCAACACCGGTCGGTGTGAAGGCATCCACATCTTCGCAATCTGTAGTAGATGTGATCAATCTTCCATGGGAGTTTCATGGGGGTTGGAAGCTTGGTTGGCCTGAGAAGAGAGTGCACTGTAAGGGGGAGCCCGTGCAGCCAAGCTTCTAGATTCACACGCTATTGATATGTGGTTGGGGAAACCCACGTGGAATCTAGTGAATATTGTCCTGGCCTAACCATAGGATTGTGCTTGTCTCATGTGTGTTTGCATACACCAAAACATTGTGCTTGTCAAGTGCTTGCTGTATTTTCAAACAATATACACAACATTCACAATCTAGACACAAACAATCAACATCAGACAACTCAAACGTTTCAGCAAAACATCCAAAAAACAGTCTCAGCCTGTTGTCAAACATTGTTTTTCTAAGAGGTCTTTGTCAGAAATCAGCTTTGAAATTACTCAAAATCTTTATTATTCAACCATTAGTTTGTATTCTTGACCATAGGTTTAATCTTTCAAATTTTAGTTACATGCATTAGGCTTCATAATCATAAATTCTTGCATTAGTTTGACCCTAGGTTTTCATCTTTGCATACTTTGGATTAGGTCAACCTTACCTCACTTTGCAAAATCTTGACTTTCAAAATTAGGTTATCATTGGACTTAGACATCATTTAGTCATTGTCCTTTTGTGAGATCCTTCCAACTCAAAAGTCTAGTTAGGAAGACTCACTTGTCATTTAGTCCTTCAAACAAGTCCTTTGGTATTCCAAAATTGAGACATAGATCAAGCATAGGGTGGTTAGGAAACCTTCTTCCAAATCATTTTAGACCTTTGCATTTGCATACCTTAGACATCCAAATCATTTTAGTCCTCACCTTGCATATCTTTAAAATCCAAAATATTGTCATCATAGTCCTCATTTGGCATTTAGACTTTGCATTGGTCATTTCCTTAACCAACATTTTCACATTAGTCCTCATTGTCACCTTGGCATTTGACATCCTTTCTTAACAATTTATCACCTTGCATTAGTCATTTTCCTTAGGCAAACGTCATTATCACCTTGCATTGACATCCTCCAAAAATACAAAAAAAATAAATTAGTGTCATAACTTGTCATCTTAGTCTTCATTGTCCTTTGGCATTAGTCATTTTCTTTAGACAACATTGTCATATTGCATCCCTTATTGTCAAAAAAATCCAAAAACATAGTCTTGCATTGTCATCCTTTATCTAAAAAATCCAAAAAAAACATAGTCTTGCATTATCATCTCTTTGCATCGTCATCCTAGTCACCTTGGATTTTGGCATACTTGCATTATCATCTCTTTGCATTGTCATCCATTATCACACAAAAAGACAAAAACATAGGCTAGTGTCATATTTGCATTGTCATCATCTTCATTTGAGCAATCTCTTTTATGGTGGAAACAAGACTTCAAAGAAAGAAAAGACAAATGGAAGACTTTGGACAAGACTTTGACAACAACACCAACAACAACACCAGTCCCAATGACTGGATCTTTGATGACCCATTTGGCAATTTGAATGCACAATCTTCCATGAACATGTCAACTTCCTTTCAAAATCCACTTTTTGAACAATTCATACAAAGAGATCAAAATGGACAAGTCTATGTTGAAAACTTAGAGGTAGCAGCCCAAAATCCCGAAGTCGCTTCGTTTGTAGAAGAATTGGTCTTGAACGATCCCGAAAGATACCTTGCTATGCTTTTAGACCAAGGTGCAAGATTACCAAGAGGCTTTGACATTAATACCATACAACCTGTCTCTCCTAATCATACAACACAAAACACAATATCCCAACATGACACGAACAATACCTCGACCAATAACATTGTCGTTACTACACAAGTTGCTACTACCACCATTAATGCGACATCCAGTGGCACCATATATCAAAACACCTCCACCTTAACTAATACAACATCTATTGGAGGAACATCTACTATGACCATGCCTACAATGTCCGCATCATCTTCACAAATGATAGGAGCTACCTTTTCACAGTCCATGCCTACAACATCCACATCATCTTCACAAATGATAGGAGCCACCTTTGCGTCTACATCAGTAGGCACCACCTCCTCAAATCCTATGATTGGTTCTTCATCTATAACAATGGGGGCATCTTCATCACATCCTTATAATGGAACCTCATTTAATCCATTTGGACGAAATTCATGACGCGTTTTCATCCAAGGTCCTCAACACAACATTAACACATCATCGCAAATGAACATCCCACATGGACAAGGGCACAATATGCATATATCACATGGACACTTTCAAGGACCACACACTACCATGCCACATAGACAATTCTTTCAACAAGGACAAGGAACTCAAATGAAACAACAAATGCATACCTTTGGACATCAAACAAGTCAGGGACCTCAAATATAGACAAACATGGTTGGGTCACATATTCCTACATACTCGTCCCAGATTCATACTCAACAACATATCCCCAATCACAACTGGCAATATCAACAAAACATACCTTACTTTCAGGCAACCAATGATCCCGTTGTACACACCTTGCTAGCAAAAGTGGATGACCTTAAAAAACAAATGGAAAATATGAAAAGCTCTGACAAGAAGACGCAAATGCCATATGACTTATGTCCATATCCTTTTGATACAATGTTGTACATGCCACCATTTCCACATGGTTATGTGGCTCCAAACTTCAACAAATATAAGGGTAAAACAAATCCACTTGACCACATCAGAGAATTTGTAACAAGTTGTGTGGATATCGCTCATGAGCACACATATCTAATGTGACTGTTTCCTAAAAGCCTCGCAGGACCAGCCCTAGAATGGTTCTATACACTGCAACCCAAAATTTAATCATGGAAAGAACTTGCTGAAAAATTCGTAAAAAATTACACACAACATTCACATAGACGCCTCCATTACCAATCTATGCCAGCTCACACAAGAAGATTCAGGTGAAACCTTTTTACCATTCTTTCAAAAATGGAGGGGCCTAGTGAGTCGCTATCATATAGACATACCTGAAAAGGAAAAGGTTGACATGTTCGTACAAACGTTATTAGGCCCACTGAAAAATGGCTTGTGTGTCCATTGTTGCACAACTTTTGCAGACCTAGTTGAATGAGGTGTCCAAGTTGAACAAGCCCTCATAGCTGAAGGAAGACTAAAATATGGTCCTAAAAGCACAAATGCAAACCCTCCTTCTACTGACAAAACCAAATTTTGGGTTAAGAACAAACATGTCACCAACGATGGTGTAGTTGATGCTAAGGCTATCAACACTATGGGTCCTATGATTACTCTAAAAGGGACACAACCACAAAACACACAGATGATGACACAAAACTATGCTGCTAATGCTATACATACAAATCAGAATAACCAAGGCAATGAAAATAATCAAATTCAAGGGCATCCTAGACAACCAAGACAATTCCCTAGAAGTCGCACATATACCCCTTTGGGTGAACCTATTGACAAAGTCCTCAAGAAATGCATTCAGAATGGTGTCATCACACTTCAGGACCCCAAACCATACGACCTTAGGCAGTTTAAACCTTCTTGGTGGGATGATAATGCATTTTGTGACTATCACCAAATAAAAGGACACAAAACTTCTTCCTGTAAACAATTGAAAAATTTGGTACAAGACCTCATTGAAAAGCACATCATTGAAGTTGACGGACCACAGTTTGCTTCTAATGCGGATCATACAATACATAAAAACCCACTGCAAGATCATGGTTCTGGAAACCCTTCTATGTCAAGTACAAATAATCGAGCCAACCATGCCCGTATTGGGTACAACTATTCTGAGGGACCTATCATACATCACGTTAGAACAACCGATGACCATGTCTGCACAGTCACTGTTAGAAAGGCCCCTGAATGCAATGTCACCACCCACGAAAAAAAGGTCACCATAGCCGGCCCTCCTCCCCCTAGACAACCAAAGGTAACAATAGCTGGCCTGTCCACTTCATAGTCACAATCGCGTCCACAAAATAAGCAATCCCAACCTAAAGGAAACTTTAATCTTATTGACCAACTTGGAAAAACACCTGCACAAATCTCTATTCTTGAGTTGTTACACATCTCACCTGCCCATAAGGCCATCCTAGACAAAAACTGCAAGAATCCTTCGTTCCCCAAGATATTGATGTTAGCCAATTCGAAGCCATGGTAGGATATCTCATGACACCCCAACATATCACCTTTTCTGACTAGGACTATTCATCATCCAAATCCAACCATAATGATGCCCTTCATATTGAAATCCTTGTTCATAAACATAAGGTTAGATGAGTCTTAGTAGATGGGGGAGTAGGACTAAATATATGTTCTTTAAAATTGGTCAAGGCACTAGGATTTTCTGATGCTTGCATAGACGCCACAAGAAGCATTGTTATCAAGGCATATGATGATGAAGAACGTTCCTCTCAGGGCATAATTACACTCCCAATTCGAATTGGGCCAGTCATTGTCGGCACCACTTATCAAGTTCTAGATTTAGACCTGCCATACAACATTTTACTCGGTCGACCTTGGATCCACTCTCTGAAAGCCATCCCTTCTACGTATCGCCAATGCTTGAAATTTCCTTTTGAAGGCACTGAGATTACTATATACGGAGACCCTGATCCGTTCCAATATTGTACCAACTTACGAGGTGTCTCGGAATGCCAAGTTCCTATCAATAGGGAAGCTCCGACGTCCTTGTCTTCTAAATTCATTGACCCCTCAGCACTCGTGAGGTCTTCCGCTTCTTCATCCACTGCATCCACTTCTACTTCTTTGACCACCATGACCACTTCCATAACACCTACCACTTCATTTATCACCCCAAGCGTCGACCCGAGCTTCCAAATTAAGGACCAAGGATGTGGAGAGTACAAGCTGAATATGACCTATTGCATAACAAAGATGCCCAAGTCTCCCCAGGTCTATGGCAAACCTTGTTTTAGAATACAAGCAAAAGAAACTTTCAGGGTTCCTCCAAATACAGTTTTCATAAAGTGGGGTGAAATGAGTCAAGAGGACACAGATGATATACTATCTTGGATTTATAGAGAACCACGAGACTTAACTCGCTTGCCAGTAACAATATATGGAAAAGGATACAACATGATAAAAGAAAAAGGTTATGATGGAAAAAGTGGTCTTGGCAAGGATAAAAATGGAAGGCGTGAGCCACTATCAGTTTCAGAAAGACCAAAACATCTTGGGTTAGGGTTAGGTCCATGAGAATCTGGTGATCCAAGTACCAATGTGCTTCCATGTGAGTTAGTGTATGCTTCAGATTGTGTTGAGACAACTGAGAATACCTCCTCTAAAACTGACTCTCACGAATGGGAATTTGGCTCCCAGCGATCCTTAAGTGACTGCTGCCTTGACGAATTATTCCTTGAACCTAGCAAGCCTACATTTGAGGAACGATTCTGGCAAATGTTTAAGATCGATACAACACCAAATGATGTCAAGTCCAGATCATATTCTATTCTCATTCATCCTAGCCCCAACATACCAGCCCAGTCATCCCAAGCTGACAACCATCATTCAGAATCGTTGGAGCCATCACTTGCCACTACTGATCCTGACTCTAATACTACTCCCTTTGTCCCTTACTTCACTAGTGAGTATGAAACAAGCGAAGGAGAATACTGGATAGAATTTGACATAGAGCCAGACGATGACAACTTCATTTTTAACGTCTCGACATCCATTTGCATGCTCTCTGTGTCATCTCCTCAATTTGCAAATGCTGATGATGGAATATCCTTAGTTTACCCTGACCTAATTGACTGGAACCAACAAGGCCCACCAGTAATGGACACTTTTCAAAATGATAAGGCTTTAGCAAAATTTCTAGGACTACGTGAAGGCATTCCAAGTGGGGATCACAAAGCTGGATTTTCTATTGACTTGGATTGTGCTGCTTATTTCGGGGAGACTGTACCATCCTCTATTCACAAAATTAAAAAGAAAAATAAAACAAAAAATGACACGTCTCTAGGTGAAAACCGAAAGGCACCTTCTGACGACAAAATAGTAAAAATAAAGGACGTACCCGAGGGTGAAAACCTCCCTGAGGCACCTAAGGGTGGAGGATTGGACTTTCTCCCCATAGACAGAGAAAAATCAGCAATGCTCGTAGAAGACACCATACCAGTTAATATAGCTATTGTGGAGGACCCCAAAATGGTTCTCTTTGCGACATCATTGACAGAAGTTGAACACCCAGAATTTCAAAAGTTCTTCTCAGAACGCAAGATAAACTTCGCATGGTCTTATGCCGATATGCCAGGGTTAGATCCTGAGTTAGTGTTACATCACTTGCCATTATTTCCAAATACCAAGCCAGTAAAACAAAAGCTAAGAAAAATGCACCCTCAAGTTGCATTGTTGGTTAAAGTTGAACTCAAAAAGTTATTGGATGTAGGTTTTATCAGGTCAATTGACTATGCTGAATGGATATCCAACCTCATCCCTGTCACCAAGCCTACTGGATAGATTCGCATATGCACAGACTTCCGAGATCTCAATAAAGCATGCCCTAAAGATGATTTCCCTCTGCTGAATATCGATATCATTGTGGACCTTACAACTGGATATGAGATGTTGTCCCTTATGGATGGTTTTTCTAGTTATAATCAGATTCGTATTGCCCCTGAAGACCAACACAAAACTGCTTTCACATGCCCTTGGTGTACATACTGTTGGACTGTAATGCCGTTTGGTCTTAAAAATGCAAGTGCTACATATCAAAGGGCAATGACAACAATATTCCATGACATGATGCACACATTAATGGAGGACTATGTGGATGACCTTCTGGAAAAGTCATTGACAAGAAAAGACCACCTTTTAGTATTAGACAAAGTGTTCAGGAGGCTGGAAGAGTATAAGGTCCGGTTAAACCCAAAAAAGTGTGTTTTTGGTGTAACATCAGGCAAGTTGTTGGGGTACATAGTCTCCCGTAGAGGCATTGAAGTTGACCCCGCCAAAGCTAGAGCTATATTGGATATGCCTCCTCCTAAGGGAATCAGTGACCTAAGAATGCTACAAGGTAGGCTTCAATCTATCATACAGTTCATCGCTGAACTTGTGGATAGGTGTCGACCATTTCAGTATCTTCTACGCAAAGGGATCCCTTTTGTGTGGACAAATAAGTGTCAGGAAGCATTCAACCAGATCAAACAATACTTATTGTCACCTCCAATTCTCATGCCTCCCATCCAAGGAAAACCATTAATTTTGTACATCTCTGCAACTACTTCAGCACTAGGGGCATTACTAGCACAGAATGACTATGAAGAAAAAGAACGAGCTATATATTATATCAGTCGAACACTGGTGGGGTATGAGATAAATTACACACCTGTCGAACGTGCTTGTTTGGCAGTTGTATTCGCAGCCCAAAAATTAAGGCATTACATGTTAAATCATAAGACACACTTGGTAGCCAAGATCGATCCCTTGAAGTACCTCTTGAGTCGAGCAGCATTGACACGATGTTTGGAAAAATGGGTCACAGTCCTCAGTGAATATGATATTCAATATGTCAAGCGGAAAGCCATCAAGGGATAGGTAATAGCAGACTAGCTTGCAGACGCAACAATACTAGATAGCCATCCTCTTATAACAGAATTTCCAGATGAGTTCATATTTCAAGCAGAGCCCCAACAACCTTGGCAATTATACTTCGATGGATCTCACACTAATCATGGCTCGGGAGTTGGAATACTATTCATTACTCCACAAGGAGATTCCATCCCAAGGTCATTCTGCATTGCATTCCCATGCACTAATAACATGGCAGAGTATGAAGCACTAATTATAGGACTCCGAATGGCTATCAAGTGGAAAATCAGGAATTTGCAAGTCCTCGGTGATTCTCAGTTAGTTATCAACCAAGTCAATGATGAGTAAGAAACCAAAGATGAGAAGCTAATCCCTTATAAATGGATGGTTGATAGTTTTCTAACATATTTTCACAAGCTATCCTTTGAATTGATTCCAAGAACACAGAACAAGGCTGCTGACGCTATGGCAACAATCGGATCTTTGCTTGATATTCCCAGCAATGTCCCACAATTTGAGTTTTTGGTTGAGCAATTATTGGTTCCTGCTTATGATGTCCCCAAATCCGAAATGGTCTGTGAGCTTGTTGGTTCCAGTTCCCCCTGGTATAAGGAAAATTTTGACTACCTTCATTCACAAATCCTTCCTCAAAACCTTTCTAATAACCAAAGGAAGTCCTTTATCCACAAAGCTGCACGTTATACCATCATCGGCGACAACCTTTACCGCCGTAGCTTTGACAATACCCTTCTCCATTGTCTTGACACTAATGAAGCAAAAATGACCTTACGAGAAGTGCATGAGGGTATATGTGGGTCCCATTCAAGTGGCCCGACCTTAGCTAAAAAGATTACGAGGCTTGGGTACTATTGGCCGACACTAGAAAAGGATGCACTAGAATTTGTAAGAACATGTCGCCAATGTCAGATTCACAGTGATTTGATTCACGCTCTGGCACAAGAGTTAAGGCCAATCACTTCTCCTTGGCCTTTCGCACAATGGGGACTTGATCTCATGGGCAAGATTCACCCTACATCCTCCAATGGACACAAATTCATTATCACCGCCACTGAATATTTTACTAAGTGGATCGAGGCCATTCCGCTCACTTACATTACCGGCAAACAGATCTCCAAGTTCATCCTCAATTACATCATTTGTCGGTATGGCATTCCACAATCCATCATCACAGATAATGGTCGTCCCTTAAAAAATTAGGAGGTCCGTGAACTGTGCCAACATTTCCATATCAATCACCACTTTTCCACACCTTATTACCCACAAGGAAACGGTCAAGCTGAGGCATCTAATAAAACCATTATCAAAATTCTTAAAAAGACTATTAATGACGTTGGCCGTGATTGGCACATCCAACTCAACCCTGCTTTGTGGGCATACCGCACGAGCATCCGTACCCCCACTGGTGCCACGCCTTTCGCCCTTGTCTTTGGAGCCGAAGCCATCTTGCCCATAGAGGTTGAAATTCCATCTTTGCGAGTCTCCATGAAAGGTCTTACCACTGATGAAGAATACAGACAATCAAGACTGCATGAGTTAGAAATGCTAGATGAACGTAGACACAATGCATTGAATCATTTGCAAGCATACCAAAATCGTTTGTGCAGAAGTTATAACAAAAGGGTGATGACTCAAAATTTTGACATTGGTGACCTAGTTCTCATGCAAAATCCCAAGAATCAGTCAGACAGAGAAAAGCCAGGAAAATTTGAGCCCAATTGGCTGGGCCCTTACATCATCATAGCGTCATTTGGTTCCGGAGCATATCAGTTAACTACTCCGGAAGGTGAACAATTGACAGAGCCAATCAACAGTCTACATTTGCGCAAATTCTATGCATAGCATCAAAAGGCCTATCCAAAAATGAGTAAAAATACAAAAAAAATGGAAAATCAAAAAAATCGTCACCTTGATGAAAACCTGGCAAACAGGCGTTCTGGTGACACCAAAAAATAAATAAAAAATGAAAAAAATAAAGAGAAATAATTCATCCAATAGTGAAAACCTGGTAAACAGGAGCTTTGGATAAGAACCATGGTGAAAACCTGGCAAACAGGCACCATGTGTAGTCAGTCATTGTTGTGCCATCTACTGTCACTCTATCTACCTTTGTCCCTAATGAACATACTCTTTTCCGACATTCGTCATAACATTTCGTCCTGATATCATGATATTTTTGTCCATGGCTGATAATGGTTGAAATCAAGTCTTGCATACTGTCCACTGTCCATGCTAGTCATGCCTTTTCTTTACATTTCATTTTTCCCTGGCTCATACTCAACTTGACTAGGGGAAAACTTTTATCATGAGACTACAGTGGGTACCACACATGATCCTAAAAATCAGAAAATGTCTAAAAAAGACCTAAAAATTAGAAAATGTCCTGAAAAAAGACCTAAAAATCAGAAAATGTCTTAAAAAAAGACCTAAAAATCAGAAAATGTCCTTAAAAAAGACCTAAAAATCAAAAAATGTCCTAAAAAAAAGACCTAAAAATCAAACGTCCTAAAGAAAACACAAAACTTCCAAAACGGAGTCATGTCAGTCAACATAGTCACGTCAATTCAAGTCTTGATTAGTCTTTGTCATTGTCGAACTACGTTGTCTCTACGCATTTGCTACGTAGGCAAGGCTCATCTTCGAGCCCCCGAGACATTAGGTCAGTCCTATTAGGTTTGTCAAAATAAATCATGACTCAATCTTTCGTCAACAAGACAAAGTCTTTGGTCATGTCGAACTACGAGGTCTCTGAGTGCATGATGTAGGCAAGGCCATTTGTCGATGGGCCCCCGAGGCTGCACTAGGTCAGTCCATTAGGGTTCATTGCACAATTTTCGCACACACATGAAATAGTCTTTAAATTTGAACGAACAATCTACCCAAGTGAACTTTGACAATCTGTCAGTGGAACATGACAATCATCTTGGCATATCAAAATCGGTCAATCTCAGTCAAACTTAGTCAAGCCAGTCAAATTTTGCTTACTCTTCAGATGTGTCCTTCTGAAGGGTAGCCCGTCATTTGATCATGCCCTAAGATGTGTCCTTCCTAGGCATCGTCATCGTCATTCAACATTTTGAGCAATCCTCCTGAAATTTAAGGATCGCTCCTCTTGACATAAATGTTCTTTCAGATGTGTCCTTCTGAAGAACCCCTATCATTTATGCCTTAGGATGTCCTTCCTAGGCATCGTCACTATCACCTGGCATTTTGAGGGATCCTCTTGAATTTTGGGGGTTTCTCCTCTTGACATCAACATTATTCAGGATGTGTCCTTCCTGAATTTGGAAATCTTTGGCACTCATCATCTTGGCATTGTCAAAACCTTGACACCCTGGCATCTCGACATCAAACCAGACATCTCGAAATTAAAAACACTTGGCACTTGTCTGTTGATTTTTCATCATGTTACTAGTTTTTCAGCGAGATCCCGACAACAGGATTTAGAGAAGCAGCGACGTATCATGTCGTTTGTCTTGTCTTTTGACACTCATGTTACGAGTTTCTCAACAATGTCCTGACTCTGGGATTTAGAAAAGCAGCGACGTATCATGATGATGGTTTTGGCTTTATTTTGTCCTTTTTGGCAATCATGTTGCTAGTTTCTCGAGGATGTCCTAGAAACAGGATTTAGAGAAGCAACGACGTTTCATAATTTGTCCTTCTTGTCTTTTTCTGCTTGCGGTTGGTTATGACAAAAAGACTGGGGAAAATGTGCCTTTTTGTATGAGTCATGATCATCCTTGTTTGTGACTATTTAAGTCAAGTGATGGTATGACCTTGCACACCTTGATTTACGTCATATCATGGTGTTTGTTGGCCATCACGATAATCTGCCCAATGATGATTAAGAGCAACAATTAGTAGTCCTATGGCAATGTGTTGAAGGATCTTTTTCATCTTACTAACATGTGTCTCCTTCTATTTTGTCATCTTCCCTCATCCATCTCATATAGGCATTGCATCCATATCATCATCCATATCTTTTGCACTAACATTTCATTGTCTCTTCATATTCTAGTCTTCTCATCAATTTCGAGAGCCCACCCGTGTTCTTGGAACCCATCTGTCCTCTCGAGGGGGCATATCGTAACCCTCCTCGTCATTCTTCCTCATCTTATTTTGCACCGAGGCATATTTTTGACTTATTTGTCCTTGTCACAATGCGACAGGCTACATTATGACAAAGAGGGGCAAAATGTAGACACTAAAAATTGACCTAGGCCTGCAAGCTCCATTTCTCGCCACTTTCCTCCTAGCATAATTAAGATACTTAATTATGTTATCCGGTCCATTTTCATCTATTAATTAAATAATTTTAATTATTTAATTAATTCATGTCTATTTATTCTATCCTGATCGATTAAATAAATTAATTGCGTCACTAATTTCTTCCTCTTCTTCAATAGTTAAATAAATTATTATTTATTTAATTATTTTGTCATCTTTCATCTATAGCTAAATAATTACCATTAATTATTTATCTATTCATGGTCCTTTAAGTCTTCCATAGTTAATCAATTATTAAAATCATTTAACTATCCCATGCCACCTTCCCTATTAAATAATTAATCTAAATTAATTATTTAAGGTCTAATTTTCATCTCTCCATTTAATTAAATTAATAAATTTAATTAAATGCTCCTCTTTTCATTTTCTCCAAATAAATAATTTGAATAAATTATTTATTTTCCACTTGTCAATTTCCTCCATTTTCAAATAAATAATTTGAATAAATTATTTATTTTCCACTTGTCCATTTCCTCCATTTTCAAATAAATAATTTGAATAAATTATTTATTTTCCACTTGTCCATTTCCTCCATTTTCAAATAAATAATTTAAAATAAATTATTTATGCACCACTTGGTCAAAGATGCCCTGTCATAATCCCCTATCATAACATTCATTTCCTATCATATCCTGCATGTCCCTGCATGTCCTTGCATGCCTGTCCTAGTCTGCATGTCTGTCATGGCGTGCTTGTCTTTGCATGTCTTCCTGTCATGATTCCTCAAAGAATAGCATATTCTTGGTGCATCAATTCTGGACCATTGATCTTGGAATTTTCTAGAAGATTAATCTCAACCGTCCATTCGAATGGTTGTCTATAAAAGCAACCTTTCTTCTCCATTTTTAGCTTAACAGCTATTCTTCTCCAACTTTCTACTTATCATTTGCAGGTATTTGCACAAGTTACACTACAAATCCGAGGGCATATTTGCAAAAGGATAAATAGGAGAGCAGGAGAAGTGATTCAAGTTCAAGCATGGGGAGTATTTTAATTTAATGTTTTATTTTCCTTATGCTTACTTTGTTTTCTCTTGTTTGGATGTGGGTTAATAGTTTAGAGGTGTTGGCTGTCACTTTGTCTATTCTATTTGATTTTCTAACCCCATCTTACACATTCTTATCAAGAAAGTTACCCTCCATAAAAAATACTGGGCTGCATGACTTCCTAAAGTCGTGTGGGCCTACTTCACTACATGGAAAACCACCACTTGTTTGACACCTTATGAACTTGTCTACGGTAAGAGGGATATTCTTCCTATTGAGTTTGAGGTAAAAACTCTTCACACCGCACTCCAGCTGGGTATGAACTTGCCTGATGCACAAAAAGAACGAATTGCATAGTTTCACTCATTGGATGAACTTTTCCAACAAGTGCTCTTCCATGCAGAGATTGTACAAAACTAGTCTTTGGCATGATCATTTCATTCGACAACAGTCATTTCAACTAGGTGATTGGGCACTCTTGTATGACTCCCATTTCTAGGATTTTAAGGGAAAGTTCGACACCTAGTGGCTTAGGCCCTACAAAATTGACATGGTCTATGACAATGAGGCAGTCAAGCTTCGCATTGTGGACTCCGATCGCATGGCTTTAGTTGTTAATGATCACCGACTGAAATTGTACAAGATGCCTCTCTCACAAGAAGAGTTTCTCTTGAATCTGCCTAAGGAACTCTGTCTGCTTGATAGGGTTTTTGTGGCCTCTCCCAGTACCTTTTAGGTACTTTTCAAAAGGTTTTAAAATATTCCTTAAAAAAATGCAAGAAAAGATCCAACAATGAAAACCTTCAGGCATTGTTGGCTACTTAACGTTTGAAAACTGGTTTTCGACAGGCATTAACTGCTAAATAAATCTTAGAGGTGAAAACTGGGTTCCAAGCGCTTCTAGGTGATGATAGGGCGAAAACCAGGTTATTGGTGGTCTATCATCCAGATTAAAATATTTTAAAAAAAAGAGACAAATAATTTTACAGGTATACAACTCTGCCTTCCTGTCACTTTTGTGCCAGGACCTACTTTCCTATTTGAGTTGCAGTTGTTCATTGATGGTGTAGGATGACCAAACCTTTATCTCAATCACTTGAGGGATTTCTCTTATTTTTCTCCACGCCCACTACTATTTTTGGGTTGCTCCTACCTTGCGTTGTGCTACATTCGCTTAAGCAGCCTTAGTTCTTGTCTTTTTTTCTAGAAAAGAGCCTTTGTCACTTGGTTCTACTAGGTGGTGTTTGCTTCCTTAGCATTTTTTTGGCCCCACCTAACATCAGGCACTATGATAAGTTTTTGTGGTCCATTCATATGGTCCTAATTTCTACATGTTAAGGTATCATGCATTTTTGGTAATTACCTCATCGTGCTCCTTTCTACCCATGGCAGATTTCCAATTGTACTTTACCTTGGTTATGATGGTTGCAGTTCACCTGATGTCTTTTCTGCTACGTTGTCTTATCAACCCCATGTGACACCTTCGATTTCCGCATTGACATTGCCAGGCTGGTAGTTCCACATCAACATCGACACCATTTTCTTCCAGCTCCACTCTTCATTTCGTAGTGCTTGTTCCCACATCATTGTTCTATACCTCCAATGATCATTGGTATTGGTTTACATTGGTTTTTTTTTCTTTTCCTTGTTATTTTATTTAAATTTCTTCTTTTCATTTAATGAGTGGTGACATAACCCGCAAACGGGTCACATGCTTAGCTGGGGGGGAGTTGTCATGTCATAATCCATGCCACATCTTAAACTATCACATCAAATCTTTGCCATATCCTTCTTAGTACGTCGTAATCCATTTCCCCTGATTTCGCTTATTTAATACCATTATTACCCACAGACGGGTCACATGCTTAGCTGGGGGGGAGTTTTCATGTCATAAGCCATGCCACATCTTAAACTATCACATCACATCTTTGCCATATCCTTCTTAGTACGTCGTAATCCATTTCCCCTGATTTCACTTATTTAATACCATTATTACTATTATTTACTGGTGTAACCGTAAGTTGCTATGATGACATTGGTGTAAACCAATCTTTTCAAACACTGCAACTCACCTTCTAAAATTAATCATCATTAATGTCTCACTATTTAGGTTACAGTCAATAACTGTGTACTATTCCCAATGCCTATCTTTAGTGGTGGTTTCTACGTTTGTTAGTGAATTTCATTTGCATAGTTCTTTTGGTTGTGGAAACCTCCTGGTAGCATCATGGCAGGAGAACATCGTCATTGTTTTGAGCCTCCAACTATGGAAGAATTGAGGGCACCAGAGGCTGCCGAGGCTTATAATATTTTCAAATAGGGGAGAAATATTTTTTGGATAATTCCAAACATGCCATGGACCTCGAACCTTTGTGCAAGAAGTTCCTAGAACGAGGGGAGTCTGTTGAAATCGTCACTGGACAAGGCACAAATTTAATGTCACTTTTGTGGCCCTAGGACAAAGTAGCAAAATTCATCATTCAATACATAACCTGTGAAGGTAGGTATGTATATATTTATGCCAAGTAGTTTTGACTTATGAATCATTTGAGATTGGGAATGCTTGTAATCATGCCATATTTTCTTTATTCCTCTATAAACCAAATGCGGAAAGCAGTTCAAAAAGGGCATGAAAACTCATTAACTCACTATGGCCTCATTAAATTGTTAATTGTGAGAGAATTGAAAAGAATCTCTCCTCCACAGGATTGGGATTCATTTCTTGGTGATGATACCCTAGATAGCTCTGTGGAGGAAGATTCTCCTGTGAACCCACCTAGTTCTTCTAAAAAAGAGGAGTCTATAGGCACAGAGTCAGATAAGGGCAGTAATAATGAAAGTTCTTTAGATGAACATAGTGAAGACTTAGGGACAAAAGAAATTTCTAGTGATTCTCCTAAACCTATGAAGAAGAGGGTTTCTAAGAAGGGTATCAAGAAAACCCTAGCCTCAAGTAGCAAAATGGCCAAGAGCTCCTGTGTTACCCCTAGTAGTAGCAAGTTTTTCAAAACTAGCACACCAAATTGGGAAACTGGGGTAAGCAAAAAAGGCATAGCAAGATATCCTTAGTCTCCCCTAGCTATTCAAAGAAACAAGATTCAACTGCTCCTAGTGACAAAGAGAAATCACCCACCAAAGAGAAATTTCCCACTAAGGAAAAATCCCCAACTAATGAGAAATCACCTACTGCTACAAGATTTGGAAAATGTGGCTAGTAATGTTTTGGGTTTTGAACAACCAAAAGAAGTGGATGATTGTACAATTCTAGGTGTTGTGTATCACAGAACTAGAAGGTCAATAAATGCTTCTAGGGAGCTATGTAGGAGTAATAGAAGGAAGACAAAAGAAGGACTTGTGACTTCTGATAAAAATGAAACCAGATGTGAATAAGAAAACCAACTCCCTCAGTCCCATCCTTCAGTTTTAGAGGGAGTATTGATAGCTACAGAGGAAGGGAAAATAATGGAACCCTTGGACGAGAATGCATAGGGCATGGAAGAAGGGTTTGTGTCACATGAGGGGATATTCATAATGACATTAACATTCAAGACTTCCATGTTGAACTAATACTTGAAGCCACTGTCAACCTTGTAGAACAAAGGACCACTAAATTATCTCCCCAAATGGAAAAGCAGGAGTTGAATATGTCAGTTGACAATGAGCAAGAACCTATGGAGACACCCCCAACTAGAAATCAAGAATCAAAGGAAGAATTTGAGGAGGGAAATCATTTGTTAGCAAATGAGGAAATTCATGACCTACAAAACTTGGTAGCCAAGTTGATAGAGGAAAATCCTCTGTCAAAATAGAAGAAATACAAGGTTTGCAAGATTAGGTGCCCAAGTTAAGGGAGGAAAATCAATCACTGCAGGATTCATTGGCTAGGGTGACTGAAGAAAATGAGGCCCTTCAAAGATAGGTTCAAGATGCATGCTCTCTTGATTCCTCACAGACAGAGGAGATTTAGTAACTCAAGGTACCACTTGAACAGATAGATGCCTCCAAAACATCCCTCATGACCATTCAAGAACATGAAAAGCAGATGCAAGCATTATACCAGTCATGAGTTAAGGAAGTCACTGACACAATGCATAAACTAGCTCCTTTTTCTTCTAGTTTGTACTTTATACTCTTTTGTATGAGGACATGCAAAACCCTAAGCTGGGGGAAATGATGAGGGTGAAATATGTCTTTGTTTTACCTTTTTATTTTCCTTTAAACCTTATCATTTTGTAGTAATTTCTACTGCTCTTATCACCATTTGTTAATGAGCTGAATATGTTTTATAAAATACAAGGAAAGATGGAAACCTATGAATATACCAAAATTCTTTGATTATTTATTGATTTTCTTTGTGATTTTGGTAGTAGGGGATGCTTAATGGATGACACGTGGACAAGGGCATTGGTGGAATGGAGTTGAGACCGTTGGAGAGTTATTTGTCATTTTGGTTAAACTAGTGCTAAGTTGTATTTGTCTGTTTCAAGTTGTTATGCCATTTTGAAATGATGGAAAAAGACTCCAAACTATTTTCAATTATCTTTTAAGGTTGTTGGCCATAGGCCAAAACAACCAAAGACTCCTCTATATTTTTATTTAGCAGTAGTTATAAGTTTAATCGATCTATGGTATCTATAAATATGTAAGCCAAGACTCGGTCAATATAGATGATAATATATTGATACAAATTTCTATTTGCAATTTAAATACTATGAAGTGATTTGAATGGACGATTAATTAGCGTGGAGTAGTTTGTGTGTGTGAGTTCCATCACTAATAGTCAAAGAAGGTAGGGCCCACTTCATTGATTACCTAGTGATTACTACAATAGGATTGCATTGTGTGGTAATAAGCATGTTAGTTTTATATTCATTTCTTTGTAGTTTGCAATTGTCACTATTTACCATTAAATGCGTATGAGTTTCATTCAACATATTGAATTATATAAATACTAATTGGTGTGGTTATCAAATGTGCATGAGTAAAGTTTAGTTTGTTTCATTTAATTTTTTCCTTTTAATTATATTCTCTTCTTTGTGTGCAATAGTAATGTTGTTTACTATTTCCTATTAATCGATCTTTGTTGCAGACTATTTGAATATAGGATCCTGTCACATAATTGACAAGAGGACCGAGATTCAGATTGCAGAATAAACTTAGACTAAGCAGTTGCATTCATCCACACTTGGATTTCTAGGTTTAGCCCTTAGGAAAATAGCCCCAATATCTTTCACAAGTTCATGACCCCCAGATCGACATCGAGGAGTAAACTGAGGAACCTTCAGAACTCTTAAGGATTGATTCAGACCCATCTACCCAAATTAAGATAGAATTACAAGGATAGTTTTACCCATTATATCAACCACAGTTTAATCCAATCAATACACTTGTAGATTTAGGGTTTAAAACCTAGAATTTTTCTGGTTTTTAGTAATTTTGATGTTGTGTGCTTCATTCATGCAAGAAACCATTAACCCACTCCAGTTGCGAGAGCATCGACCTAGAATTTTACGCATCTTGCCCACTTTGGTGATATTGAGAACTTCTTTCTCAGAGCTATCAAATTAGGGTTCATTGTGCATATGCTGAAGATTTGGACACACCTAGCCATGATGACTGCATTGGTTGAGTGTTGGCACAACGAGATCTCTTCTTTTCATTTTCCCACAGGCAAGGCCACCATTACCTTGGAGGATCTGTGGCATATTTCACAAGTTTTAATTCATGAGGAGAGGATTATCTATGATGTCGACCTTGGGATAGATGCCATATTTAGAGTGCTAGATGTAGATGATGTATGGATCAATAGCCACCAGATTGACCTATGCCAATACCATGGACAGGTGCCTAACTTAACATTGGTTATAATAGGATTGATTTGTGGAGTGCTTGTTCCTGACAGTCGGAGTTGAGGATTTAACATTGGTTGGGGTGTTGTTTGGGAGAGGATGGTTGATGTGATGACTCTATATGTGTGAATCCCGACCATCCTAGAATCACTTTATCATGACATGCACCAAGTTGTGTACATGAGAGGTCAGAGTCTATCAGTTGGCATTACTTTACTTCACATATGGGCTTGGGAGAATATTATCATGCTCAGATTGGTTATTCCATTAGCAGATATTGATGCGGAACAACTAGTGGCATACATGTATTTTGCCATTAACACCCTTCACCACACAGGTACTACAAGCATACCCTACTGGATATGGGTCATCGATGATATGACAATATTTAGGTGGAGTCCTTGGCTCTTGGCCCATCCATGGCACAATGATCAACATCAAAATTTCTATGCACGAAAAACATGGTGGATGGTAGGTCGTCAGTATCACATCATTGAGAGGTACTTACTTAATTGGGTTGCGAGATAGTTTGGGGAGACACAAGATGTTGTGCCTCTAGGATACCGAGCTATATATGCTTGTATGGCTAGAGAGACTAACTAGGGTCAACAGATTGCTCCGCAAGTTACCATAGATGATTTTTGATAGCTGACCCCATAGCCATGGGCCTACATAGGGGATTCATATGATGCAAGAACTATACCCACATATGATTGGTTCACACAACATTCCCCAGTGCAAATTACAGATCTAGTAGGGGGCATAGGTAGAGGTGGGGGGTAAGGTAGAGTACCACAATAGCCTCCATAACAGATTTGCACGATGGCCATGACATAAAGGTCCTAGGGATGGGAACTAGCTAGGGGATGGACAACATGATGAGAAGGTTCCAGGGTATCCCTCATTAGTATAGCCCCTACGACAGGTACCACCACCACCACATCAACAACAACAACCATAGGGTCTAGACCCTGCGATGCACAAATTTAGGCTTTGATTGCTGAGAGGAACCAAGCCCTCAAAGAGAGAGATACTACTCGTGAGGAGCATGATAGGTATAGGGTAGAGTGTGACCAAGAGTGTTAATTGAGACAATAGTCCAACTTACAACTTGCATAGGAGATTGGTTGTAGGCATAAGTTAGAGGCCTCTGCTGCCTAGACACAGGGACATGTAGTATCATTTGCGATGTACGGTCATGATATAGCAAAGGCGACATATTACCACACCCTATATCACAAATATTTTCCTCGTCATCGATGACAATAGGATTTTTCACGCAAGAGCGGGGTTGTGTCGAGTGATTCGGTAGGACCTTTAGTTCAGTAGCCCTCTAAAGGGCATCAACATCATTCCCATTAGGATGATCAATAGAGCCAAGGATAGCTCTATATATAGACACATTTTTGATGTACAACCCTAATTTTTGATGTATATTCTTTCATCAGCTAGTTTTGATAGCCTCATGTACATTTTGATGATATATATATATATGAGCTAATCCACTGTGACATTTATGATATGATGTTTCTTTTTATTTTCATGTTTATGTATGGATGGATGCATGTGTTTATGTGTTGGCAACACAAGGGAAGACAACTAAGAGGGGGGGTGAATCATTTGTCACAAAAATTCAAAACTTATTCAACTTATTAACCTTATTCTCAGATTTGATAATTAACCATGAAAACATAAATAAAAAACACATTAGAAACACACATAACACCAAGATTTTTTTATGTGGAAACCCTGTTAGGGGAAAAACCACGGTGGAGGCCAGTCCACAAGATTATACCCTGTTAAAAGTATAATGAAAATGAAATATGGGGAATGCACATGCATTCAAGCACACTACCTAGAGCTCACTACTTAATTACAAAGGAATACACACTGTTTTATAGAGAGATTTAGATTACAACCATTCGGATTTTGAACTGAGAAAATAGCATATGCTAATGCTTGATTACAGTTTCGGTTAAGCAAATGAACACTTCTTCACTCTTCTTCACACTCTTCTTTGCCTTTGAATGATAAGGACATTATTCACACATATCATACACAACCACACCTTCTGGCTCGCTCTCGCACACTTCAATTTGAATAAGCAATCGCTCTTATATATCCATAACATGAAATTACATCTCTACAAGTTGGCCACAAAGAAATAATAAAATGAATACAAACTGTCAGCCCAAAACAATAGATAATTTTAAATGCGAATCAACCAAGGCTGGCCACAACTTAGTGAGGACAAAAATCAACATCTCCAACACAAAAAAACTTCAATTAATTTCTCCTCGAAGATCCACAACACACTACAAACACTATGTCGACCAAGAATAAGAAAAATATGAACACGCAAGAGAAAATCACCAACCACGAGCACAACGATCAATGCAGATGTGCAACAGAGATAGAGCATGATCTAAAAGCATCCAAAAACAACACGAATCACCAGAGAAGCATCTGCAACAACTGAACTAACTAAAATAGCCTCATCTTCAATCAGGAACACCAACTAAAGAAACATAAAAACTGTCAGAATACAAATCTTCATAGCTTGATTAAATCTTCACACGGATCTCTGAAACTTGACATGGATAAACTAGATATACTTAGCAAAAAATCGTTTAGTCCACAACCTTTGATCATCAACGCACAAAACATACCAACATATTGAACTTCACTTCACTACTGACGACCTGCAACTTATTTATTACAATTTTCTCAATATCCTTGACATATACAACTTCAAATGAATTAATGCTAATAGTGTTGACATCAATGACATCCACATATCAACAACACAACCACAACATCCAACAATCTCCCCCTTTGGCATTGATGGCAACACATGACGTGAAAAACACCATCAACACAACTAACTCTTGACACTTACTCCCCCTTAGATTTTGACTCATTTTCTCCTCAACTCTTTCACATGATATTTTCCCACAAGGCTCTTCTCACTAGTTTTTCACATGACTCTTCTCCCCCTTTGAAATCAATTAAAAATATCTCTAAGCTCCACATAAACTCTGAACCACACATTTGAACATCTAAACATCTGACTACTCTGCTTGAGTAGCAGCCACCACAACATCAATCTGAAACAAGATATCACTATGAAATGCACGGATTGATGCAATGCAATGCATCCTTAGTTCTAATTAGGAGGGGTAATCACCCATAACTTCCCTCTAAGATACTCAAAAGTATCCTTAGGAAACAATATGGTTTGTTTTTGAATGCAGCACCAGATTCTTGGAAATGTTAATAGCACTTGAATTATCACAGAATATAGCAATAGGCTCATCATATACAACTCTGATATCCGTCAACATCTGTTTCATTCACAAGACTTGAGTACAATTGTTAGCAACAACAATGTATTCGGCCTCTGCAGTAGACAAGGAAATGACATTCTGCTTCTTGCTTAACCATGAAATTAGCTTCTTACCCAAGAAAAATTCTCCACCACCAGTACTTTTTTCTATCATTCACATCTTCCCAATCAACATCAGTAAAGGTACTCAAAGTAAGATCATCATCTTTAGGATACCATAGGCCAAGATCAATAGTTCCCTTCAAGTATTTAAAAATTCTCTTCACAACAGTCACATGAGATTCCTTCAGATCAGCTTGATACCTTACAACAATACATACAACATTCATGATATCAGGCCTAGTTTGAGTTAAATACAACAATCCACCAATCATTGATCTATATCTTGTTTGATTTTCTTTCGGAGAATCATCTTCTGTTGTCAACTTGCATCCGGTGATCATGGGTGTACCAACTGGCTTTGAATCTTCCATACCAAACTTCTTCAGCAATTCCTTCACATACTTGGACTGAGATATAAAAATCCCTTTATCTAACTGAGTAATTTGCAATCCCAAAAGGAATTTCATCTCACCAATCATAGAAATCTCAAAATCATTCTACATCTCATTAGAAAACTTCATGCACAAACCATCATCTCCTCCAAAACTAATATCATCAACAAAGACTTCAACAATCAAATCTTTATTATGATCAATCTTGAAATACATATTATTATCAACAATAGCTTTGTTAAATCCAAGCTTCAACAAATACTTTTCCAATCTGGCATACCATGCTCTAGGAGCTTGCTTGATTCCATACAATGCTTTCTTCAACCGACACACCATATCTTCCTTATCAATAAACTGGAATCCATCAGGTTGCTCAACATACAATTCTTCTTCCAATTCACCATTTAGAAAAGCTGATTTGACATCCATTTGATAAACCTTGTGGTTCTTGTGAGAAGCATAGGAAATAAATAATCTTACAGCTTCAATTCTAGCAATAGGGGAAAAATTCTCTTCAAAATCAATTCCTTCCATTTGTGAATATCCTTTGCATACCAGTATTGCTTTGTTTCTAACCACTTCACCTTGCTCATTCAGTTTGCTTCTAAAGACCCATTTAGTTCCAATTACATTTTTCTCCTTAGGTCTGGGAACAAGAATCCATGTATCATTCTTTTCAATCTATTTTAACTCTTCTTTCATTGCTTCAACCTAATGCTCATCTTTACATGCTTCATTCACACTAGTAGGCCCAGTCTTTGAAATCAAGCAATACTCTTCTATAATCTTTCTCCTAGTCTAGACACCTTTGTTCTTATCACCTATAATTTGATCTTCTGAATGATTCAATCTTACATACCTCAGAGTCTTCTTAGGATGTTCTTCAACTTCAGGCTCTTGTGTTCTCTCTTTTGTGCTTCCACTAGTTTCTCCTTCTTCTTCATTCTCTTGATTTACCAGATTGATTTGCACTTGATTTGTAGTCTAAACTTGCTTTCCTTGGTTTGTATTTTCATCCCGATCATCAGAGTCATATCCATAGGTTCTGGATGGTGTACCTAAGTCTTCATCAACCTTGACATTTGAACTTCCAACCATTTTCTTCAATCTTTTATTGTAACGCCAGTAGGCCTTGCTCTTAGTAGAATAACCCAGAAAGATACCTTCATCATTCCTAGAATCAAACTTTCCTATGTCTTCATCTCTCTTAATATAACATTTGCTTCCAAATATATTGAAGTATTTAACAGTAGGCTTTTGACCAATCCATAGCTCAAAAGGGGTCCTACTAGTATCAGCTTTGATTTGTACCCAGTTGAGTGTGTACACAATAGTACTCACAACTTCTCTCCAGTAGATATGAGGAACATTTCCTTCCAACATCATTGTTCTAGCAATATCTTCAATTGTTATGTTCTTTCTTTCCACAACTCCATTTTGTTGAGGGGTCCGCGGTGCAGATAATTGTCTCTTTATTCTATGTTCTTCACAAAAAGAATTAAATTCACCAGAAGTGAATTCTCTGCCTCTATCTTATCTCAGACATTTGATCTTCAAACCTATCTATGTCTCAACCATAGCTTTAAAGATCTTGAACTTTTCTAGTGCTTCATATTTTTCCCTTAAGAAAGTAGCCCATACCATTCTAGAATGATAATCAATGAGTAGCATGAAATACCTGTAACCTTGTAAAATTCTGACCTTAGAGGGACCACACAGATCATTATGCACAAGCTCTAACAATTCATTTGAACAATGTTTTTTACTCTGAAATGAAATTCTGGTTTGCTTTCCTAACTGGCATTCCTTGCATATTGCATTAGTAGGTTTCACCAACTTAGGTAGATCTCTCACAGCCTTAGTGGAACTTATCTTGACAATATTATCAAAGTTAACATGACACATTCTCCTATGCCATAACCAAATTTCATCAACTTGAGCAATCAAGCAACTTTTACTAGCAACACTCAAGTTAAAATATTACCTTTTGTCTTTGTACTTGATGCAATTTCATTTCTGGAACTCAATATTTTGCACTTTCCATCCTTGAACTAAAAATTGTAACCCTTATCAACCATCTGACCAACACTCAAAAGATTATGCTTCAAGCCTTCCACATACTAGACATCATCAGTATTATGCTTACCATCAAGAGAAATGCATCCTCTTCCACGGATCACACTAGCTATATTATCACCAAATCTCACAACACCACCATCATAATTTTCCAAGCTTACAATCTTAGTTTTATCTACCGTCATAAGACGTGAACATCCACTATCAATCACCCATTCATCTTTCTCTTCAACTTGAGTAGGTAGGGATTTCTCCACATTTGTACAACCAACAAATTCAATAGATACATGATTATTTTCCTTGATAGCAATAAATACCCATTCATCATCACTTCTATTTCCTTTATCAAATTCATCATCTGTCACACCTTCATCAACAACATAGTAACACTTCTTCTGAAATCTAAGCTTATTATGTCTTGGTTTAGGAGCTCTTTCCAGACACCTTGATGCAAAATGACCTATCTTATTGCAAGAAAAACATTTAAGAGGCAATTTTCCTTCATACTTACCTTTTCCTCTTGGTACCCTTTTGACAATAAGTGCTTCCAGCTCTTCCATCTCTCTTACTTCTTCTTCAATCTATCTAATTTCATCCTCATACTTGAATGTCTTTCTAGATGAACTCTCACCTGGATCATATATGTGTCTATCTCTTCTGGAAGTAGTAGCCTTAAATGTATATTCAACCTTAGGAAGGGCATCACCAAATTTTCTTAACTCAAAAGCAATTAGCTTACCAACCAACGTATCTCTGGTTATGTTTGTTACAGTCCAGAGCTCTTCAATAGCACTAGCTTTGACTTTGTAGGAATCAGGCAAGGATCTAAGCACTTTAACAACAATCTAAGATTCGTCTATCTTTCCACCAACACATCTAATACCACACACAAGTTCATTCACTCTTTGCACGAAGGTATTAATGTTCTCATCATTACCCATTCTCAACCTTTCATATTTCCCTTTCAAACTCTGCAACTTAGCAATCTTCACATTAGCATCACCTTCATACAAGGTTTCCAAAATTTTCCAGATCTCATGAGCAATCTTAAGATCCATAACATTTATCATCTCAGAATCAGTCAAAGCACTCAACAAAGCTTCCTTAGCCCATATATTATACTCAACATAAGTACCATTCGGTGGAATAGTATACCTATTACTTGTAATGCTCCAATAGGGTTCACCAATGCATCTCAGATGGCACTCTATTCGAGTTTTCCACAGAGAGTAATTTGTTCCATCAAATCTTAGACTATCCTTCTTGTAACTTTCCATCCCAGATCACCTCAAGTTGTTAAACTTCTTCCAAGGAACTAGGCTCTGATACCAATTGTTGGCAACATAAGGGAAAACAACTAAGAGGGGGGGTCAATTAGTTGTCACAAAAATTCAGAACTTATTCAACTTATTAACCTTATTCTCAGATATGATAATTAACCATGAAAACATAAATCAACAACACATCAGAAACACACATAACACCAAGATTTTTTTACGTGGAAAACTTGTTAGGGGAAAAAACACGGTGGAGGTCAGTCCACTAGATTATACCCTATTATAAGTATAATGAAAATGAAATATGGGGAATGCACATGCATTCATGCACACTGCCTAGAGCTCACTACTCAATGACAAAGGAAGACACACTATCTTACAGAGAGATTCAAATTACAACCATCCATATTTTGAACTGAGAAAATAGCATTTGCTAATACCTGATTATAGTTCCAGTTAAGCAAATGAATACTTCTTCACTCTTCTTCACTCTTCTTCACTCTTCTTCACACTCTGCTCTACCTTTGAATGATTAGGACATTATTTGCACATCTCATACACAACCACACCTTTTGGATCGCTCTTTCACACTTCAATTTGAATAAGAAATCGCTCTTATATATCTGCAACATGAAATTACATCGCTACAAGTCGACCACAAAGAAATAATAAAATGAATACAAATTATCGACCCAAAATAATAGATAATTTTAAATGCGAATCAACCAAGGTCGACCACAACCTAGTGAGGACCCAAATCAACATCTCCAACACAAAAACACTTCAATTAATTTCTCCCCGAAGATCCACAACATGCTACAAACACTATGTCGGCCAAGAACAAGAAAAATATGAACACGCAAGAGAAAATCGCCAACCACGAGCACAATGATCAATGAAGACATGCAACAAAGATAAAGCATGATCTAGAAGCATCCAAAAACAACATGAATCACCAGAGAAGCATCTGCAACAACTGAACTAACTAAAATAGCCTCATCTTCAATTAGGAAGACCAACTGAAGAAAGAAAAAAGTTGTCAGAATTCAAATCTTCATAACTCGATTAAATCTTCACACAAATCTATGAAACTCAACGTGGATAAACTAGATATACTCAACAACAAAACCTTTAGTCCACAACCTCTGATTATCAACATACAAAACATACTGACATACTAAACTTCACTTCACTACTGACAACCTGTAACTTATATATTACAATTTTCTCAATATCCTCAACATATACAACTTCAAATGAATTAATGCTAATAGTGTTGACATCAATGACAACCACATATCGGCAACACAACCACAACATTCAACATTATGTTTATGATGATGCGTACCTTTATTATGCATAAGATGTGATGCTTATGTATGGATGCATATGTATGGTTTATGATATGGATGCAAATGTGATGGACGATTTATTTTCTTTTTCAATATCTTTTCTATGTGATATGCCATGATGATGTAGGGTGAGATGGATTTATTTCTTTTTATCTTCTATGTGATATGCTATGATTATGCCATGATGTATGATTATGTAGGATGTGTGCATGCTAATGGTTTTTTGATGCAGGATGAATGCATTTATTATTTTGGTTGACTGTCATGACACCATGTTAGCATGGAAAGAAGATGTAAGAATAAGATGGATGGATTAACCATTGATTTTGAGATTGATTAAGAATTCTAACAAGCCTATGATTATTCGAGACTTTATTAGTTATGGTGATGAGAGAGATGATTTCCTTATTTCAAGGATTGGGATACTTCATCATATCATTCCTTATTTTTGATATAGAAAATAGACATGATGCATCAAGGTATTGATAACCAGGATGGCGTTGTATCTAATGCAATGGAATTTGACTCTGCAAATAGATATAGGAGTATCCTTGTTCATACCTGACATACAAAAAACCTTGTTTTACCATGTGAAAGAATAAGCCATCGAAGTATTGAGATTAACACACAAAAGGCATGAAGAACCTGATATGTCCTAGCCATTGTTTTACTCGAGACTACCCCGCACATGCAAGATAAGTATTTGTCGAGATTGTATTACAAGAACATCCAACAAGCACCACAAATGAAAGATAATGATCAATGCCCCATTCCTTTCTCTCTAAATCATTTTGTTAGACATCATCGAGAGGTCATTGGAATGGACCACTAGGATAAATCATAAGAAAATATCAAAATAAACAAATAGTCAATGTTAATCATATATCTTGCCATAACAACCTAACTAAGATGATTTCTGATGATGATGTCCATTATAGGAAAGATGTATCATAGGACATGTTATCATATGTTTAAGCTAAAACTAATTGTTTGATAAGTTGTTGACACAAATGTTAACCAACTTGTTTATTCATGATCCAGACTCAAGATTTCTTTACACTTTGAAGTTTATCCTTCACCGATTTTCATACTTGTTTCCACTTGTGTTATCAAAGGTTGGAAATGATGATTGAATTATTATGAATGAAATTTTATTGTGGGTGAAAGCGAAATGGGATGTGTGATTTTAGACTTTTTGGAATATTTCAATGTTTTTTGACATTTTTTAATGTTTTGAGGTTGTTTTTTGATCTTTTGGATCTATGTGAATGTTTAAGTTTTTAGTTATTTGAGGCTATTTAGGGTTTTTCAACGTTTTACAATGTTTTGGGTTTTCAAGCTTTTCCAAATATTTTTGTGTTTTCCAAGGTTAGACCAAGACCTAAGGGGAAACTAACCTAACACCTTGGGGGCTCATCATTGATGGCCTTGCCTACGTTATACACATAGAGACTATGTAGTTCGACTGACTTTGACCAGTAATTGTATATTGATGACATATGAGCATTGATGGATTGTTAGTTTATTAGACATACTCCTAAACGCCGACCTAATTCCTTCGAGCTCATCGATGATGGCCTTGCCTATGTTCAAGATCAAAGGCCACGTAGTTTGACAAGTGCTTTTGAGTTTTTTGACCTTTTAGACCAGTTTAGGGATTTTGATGTGAGTTGGATGTTTTTGGAAATTTTGGAGATGTTTTGAATGTTTTTGGATTTTGAACTTTATAAGATTTTGAATGTTTTTGATTTTTGACTATACAACTTTTTGAATGTTTTGGGATTTTGACTTTACAAGATTTTAAATGTTTTTGGATTTTGATTGTACAACTTTTTGATTTTTTTTGGGCTTTTGAGATTTTACGACTATTTTTAGATTTTCATTGTAAAAATTTTCAAATATTTTTGGGATTTTGAGATTTTACGACTGTTTTTCGATTTGAGTTTTTACGACTATTTTTGGATTTTGAGATTTTATGACTATTTTTGGATTTTGAGATTTTACAACTATTTTTGAATTTTTTGGGATTTTGAGATTTTACAACTATTTTTGGATTTTTTGGTGTTTTGAAATAACCTTAAGATAATATACCTGATCTGATGCAAGTATAGGTAGATGCTTCCAGTGTGATGTGATAGACTATCTTGATATAGGTAGGACAAATTGACCTTAGGAATGTGCCAAGTAGTACTAAAGGGGAACATGATACTTACTCAATATCCATCTATGATACTGATGCAGATGGGTGATGGAATAAATAGGATAAAATAGGACGAAGGATGGATGTGATGAATGATGAAGCAAGATAAGTCAAAGAATCAAAGGTGGATGGATGGTACTTATTTATGCAATGTGCCTATTTGCCAGGTTTTCACCAAGGTACTTTCCCAAAGCGCCACTGTAGTGGTTTTCGCTAGAGGACAAATTTTCTCTTTACTATTTTCAATCCTTTTTCTTTTTTTTTTTGGATTTTGTGGTTTTTGTTATTTTTTTGATTTTTTTGAATTTATACGCTGTAAGAACTAGGCATAAAACTTCTTGAGATGCATATTATTGACAGAATCCTGCAAGGGTTCTCCTTCAGGTGTTGACAATTGATAGGCTCTAGAACCGTAACTAGTTGTGACAAAAAATGGTCCTAACCAATTAGGCTCAAACTTCCCTTTGCTATCTAGATCTGGCATATTCTTCTAGTTCTCCTTTAATACAAGATCTCCCACCTGGAGGAACCAAATTTTGATCTTCTTATTATAGCTCCTTTTGAGTCAGTTCCAATAAAATTGTAAATGATTCAAAGCCTCTAGGCAACGCTCATCCAATAGCTCTAGCTCATTAAATTTGGACACACTATATTCTTCATCTGTAATGAGATTTTTTAGTGATATTCTCAATGATGGAATTAATGTTTGATATTGAACTTTTGGCATAACACATGGACATATTGATTTTTGAAAGGTGTTCCATTGTCTGAGATAAGGGCTTGGGGAACACCATAACAAAAAATGAGATAGTTTAGGATAAATTTACATACTTTATTTCTTGTGATGTAGGTCATAAGTATCACTTCAGTCCACTTTGTGAAATACTCAGTGGTTGTAATGATAAACTTATGACCGTTGGATGAGGTAGGGGTGATCTTTCCTATGAGGTCTAGTCCCCACTATGAGAAAGGTCAAGGTGTAGTGATTGGTTTGAGTTCTTGAGCTGACGCATGGATGAGGTCCCCATGCTATTGATATTGCATGCACTTCTTGGCATATTGAATATGATCCACACATACCTTTGTGTACTTCTTTCAATGCAATCAAAGCTTCCTCTTGGTTAAGAAATCACAATAACATCCCATCGAGACTTTGATGGTAAAGGGTATTGCCTAAGAGAACAATTTGGGATGCTTTTCTATTAATTTTTTTTTCTAAGGTTCAAATTAAGGTCATATGTGAGGATACCTCTGCATAGGTAAGTAAAGATATCATGATACTAGGGAGAACCAGGACCAACAATTTCACATACACATTCAAATTATTGTACCTCGAATGCTAGGACAAGAAGCTACTCAACGAAGAATTCACACTTAAGAATATTATGTGGCATATATAGCAAGGACCCAATAGTTTCCATAACATCACCTGCTCGACTGTTGATCTGAGATATTTGCTCAAACATGATGTCTATGAAGAAATATTTGAGACTTTCCACAATCTTTTTATAAGGCATGACATTGTCATCCTTGGTCTGATAGTCATCATTAACTTGATTTACAATCAATTGTGAATCTCCATAGACCTTCAATTCTTGTATTTGCCACTGTATTGTGATTCTCAATCCTGTGATGAGAGCCTCATACTTAGTGATATTATTAGTGCATGGGAATGATAGTTAATATGACTTAGGGATACAATCACCTTGTGGGGTGATGAGGAGAATGGTTGCTCCAGATCTTGGTTGTGTATGTGAACCATCAAAATACAGCTTCCACTGATCCACTATACTTAGGGAAAATACTGACTCATTAGGAAATTCAAACACCAATAGATTCTCTACATAGATAGGTAGTGCCTTTTGTAGTTGATCTGTGATAACCTGACCCTTGATAGCCTTTTGATCCACGTACTCTATCTCAAATTTTGTGAGGGTCATCACCCACTTGACCATTCATCTAGTGAGGGTAGCTTTAGATAACAAATAATTCAATAGATGTATCTTATAGATAAGATTTACTTGGTGAGAAAGCATGTAGTGCCTAAATTTCTATGAAGCAAATACCACTATGAGGCAAGCTTTTTCAATGGATGAGTAGTTCGTCCCATTTTCAACCAAATTCCTATTGATATAGTAAATAGATCTCTCCTTCCCTGTTTCATTATGTTGAACTAAAAGAGCACCCAAAGCTGCTAATGTAGTTGAGATATATAGAATCAAAGGTTTATTTGGTATTGGCAGCATAAGGACGGAAGGTGTTAGTAGGTAATATTTGAGTTGTTGGAATGCTTATTCACATTTCTTTTCCCATTTTTAGGCTATCCCCTTATGAAGAAGGTGAGAAAAGGGATGAATCTTATCTACCAACTATGCTATAAATCTTCTGATAGACTACAATCTCCCTTGTATACCTCACAGTTGCTTAAATGCCTGTGGTGGTTCCATAACTAGGATTACCTTGAATTTAGTTGGATCTATCTAGATTACCTTTGTGAGACAATGTACCCTAAGAGTTTTCCTAAAGTTATGCTAAAGATGCACTTTTTCAAATTCAATCGTACTGTGTACTCTTCAAGTCTATCAAAGATTGGTCTCAATACCTCTAGATGTTCCTTCCTTGTTCTTGACTTTGCAAAAATGTCATCCACATAGCCTTCTAAAGTCTTTTGAATCGTATCATGAAAATTCAATTTCATTGCTATGTGATAGGTGGCTTCAACATTTCTTCAAACCAAATGGCATCACGTTCCAAAAATACATTCCCCATGGACATGTAAACATTGTTTTATATTGATCTTCTTTGGCTATCATGATCTGGTTGTACTCTGGGAATCTGTCCATGAGGACAACATATCATGTCCAATAGTCAAATATACAATGATGTCAATGTTAGGAAGAGGAAAGTCATCCTTGGGACATGCCTTGTTTAAATATCTAAAGTTAGTACATATTCTGATGCCCCTAGTGGGTTTTGAGATTGGTACAAGGTTTGAAACCCACTTAGGATAATCTATTGGTCTAATAAACAAAACGTCGAGAAGCTTCTACAATTCCAATTTGACCAATAACACTATCTACAAATGCATCTTTCTTAGCTTCTACTGTACAGGTTTAGCATGAGGATAAATTGCAAGATGGTGAACAACTCCTTCAAGATCAAGGCCCGACATGTCTACATAAGACCACAAAAAGTTCACCTTTCACTCTTTTAGGAATGTTGGTAAGTTCTTTTGCTCTTCATCTAGGAGTGTTTTTGCATAGAAAGTGATTTGTGGTGCCTCATTTGTCCCTACATTGACTAGATTGGATTTCTTGGCAAGGACTACTAACTTTTCTTGGTGTATTGCACTAAGGGGAAGATTGAAACCCTCATCCTTCGGTGCCTCAGAGAGGTTTTCACCATTAGATGTGTCCTTTATTTTTAATGTTTTAGGATTGAAAAGTGTCATAGTGTAGATTTCATTTAAGGATCAAGACATGATTCTCATATTTTCCATTTTGTGACTAAGAGACTCAATCATATGAACTCGAAGATAGCTTCATCATTTTTGAATGAATCCAAAATAGGTGGTCCTCATTGGTCCCAGTTTATAAGTTGAGGGTAGACTAGTTTTAATCCAGTGATTTGGCTATTGGAAGCAAAGGATGTAATGGTTATCATGAATATACATGTACCCTCAAATAGGTCTGTGATATTGTGGGGAAAGTCATTGATGGTTTCATTATATGATGTAGGTAACTAAGAGAAAGATTCAACTCCCTTAACAGAAGCACCCTTGCCATGAATGATCACTTTGCTCATGGTACATCCAAGACCAATATTCTTAGGTTGTTTCTTAGGAGCAAGAGGTTCTAGCAAACCATTATTAATTTGGACTAGATTTTCATTCTTGTTGTATCCCCAACCCTTCATTAGCTATAGTCCTTTGTTGTCATCTCCATTGGAAGGATTGACTTTGGTCTATTATCTTGATATAATAATTCTAATACATTCTCCTCATCAATGATTTCTTTGTTCAACTCTCCCCACTTCATGAAATTGGTAGATGTTATCTTCATTATTTTTGATACCTTGTCAATAGGTTGATGCACTAGATACATATCAAGACATCATAGCTTGGAGTTATGAAGACTTGAAGACGCACAATACTTCAATCATTACACATACCATTCCTCTCAAGCTAGGTTCCAAACCATTCAAACAAAGACAAAGAACAATCAATGCCCTATTGGAACCTATGATTTAGAAGGAGGTAAAAAAGTTCTTATCTGCTCGTATCATATTTCCGGTTAGGCATTCCACTTGGGTGGCTAATTTAGTTTTTGTAAGAAAGAAGAATGAAGAAATTAGGCTTTGTGTTGATTTCAAAAATCTCAATCGTGCATCAGAAAAAGGATAACTACCCAGTCCCATCATTGGATGAAGTGCTACAGATTGTCAACGGATCTCAAATGATGTCTTTTCTAGAAAGATACTCTGGATACAACTAGGTCATGGTGCAATACGAGGATAGGAAAAAAACTGCCTTCACCACAAAATGGGGAACTTTTTCTTACATACGAATTCCTTTTGGGCTAATCAACGCTGGAGCAACTTTCCAGAGGGCCATGGATATTTCCTTCAAGGACATTATCAGTAAGTGTATCAATATTTATATGGATGATTTAACAGTCTTTTCCAAGAAATGAGGAGATCATATTGCAGACTTGTGCAAGGTATTCCAAAGGTGTAGGGAATTTGACATTTCACTTAATCTTAAGAAGTGTATCTTTGGAGTCACTGAGGGGAAGTTGTTAGGACATGTTATTTCAAAAAAGGTATTTGTATTGATCAAGAGCAAGTGGAGGCCATACTTAAGATCTAGCCCCTTACAAGTAAAAAGGACATGAAGTCATTCTTTGGAAAAATCAACTTTGTCAGGAAGTTTATCACTAGATTTGTGGAAATAGTTAAACCCTTGAATGCAATGCTAAAACAAGATGCAAAGGTTGAGTGGAGTGTAGAAGAAAAAGAGGCTTTTGCAAAAATTAAGAGGGAAATAGCTAATGCCCCAGTGCTGGTAAGTCCTGATTACTCCAAGCCTTTTCATATATACTCGTTTGCATCAGATTACTCTTGTGTCGGTATGTTAACCTAGAAATCTGACCAAGGAAATGAGCACCCTATAGCTTTCATGAGTGCTCCTTTAAAAGATGCAGAATTGAGATATCCCAATGTAGAAAAACAAGCTTATGCTTTGGTTAGAGTTGTAAAGAAATTCAGGCACTATATCTTGAGGAATAAAGTCTTTGCAATAGTGCTCGACCCTGCAGTTAAGCTTCTACTGATGTAAAATGAACTAGGAGAATGAAGAGCTAAGTGGGTGACAATTTTACAAGAGTATGATATTGAGATCCAGCCTATGAGGTTGGTAAGAGGATAGGGATTAACTAAGACAATGGCTGAAATGGGCCCTAATCTCACAACTCAACACTATCACCTTCAAGATGTTTCCCCAGGTGAGTGGTATGATGATATTATCTACTATCTCTTAAATAAGCAATGTCTCGTTCATCTCAATGCAGTGCAAAAAAGAGCTCTACGTTTGAAAAGTGACAAATTCATGTTGAAGGGTTTTGTTTTATACAAGAGGAATCATGAAGGCGTTTATCTTCGCTGTCTAGGAAGAGGAAGCTGAGAGAGTGATGACTAAATTCCATGATAGGTATGGCACAAGCCATGGTTCTTCACTAGCTACTGCAAATTAGATTTTGAGGGCAGGCTATTACTAGCCCACTTTGTTCAAGGATGCACACAACCATGTCAGGACCTCCCATGTGTGTCAAACTACAACAAGTAAAGAGAAGTATGCAAATCTTCCACTACAACCAGTCATAGAGGTAAAACCATTTGCACAATGGGGTTTGGACTTCATTGGTCCAATCAATCCACCTTCTTTTGCGGACCATAGGTACATTCTCACTGTAATTAACTACTTTACTAGATGGACTGAAGCTCTTGCTTGTAAACAATGCACTGCTAAGGTGGTAATCAATTTTCTAGAATCAAGTATTATCAATCGTTTTGGTTGTCCATTTGCTTTGGTTTGTGATAATAGCCCTGCATTTTCCTCATTAAAATTTTCTAGTTGGGATTTTGATCATGGAATCATTGTTAAGTTTGCTTCTAATTACTACCTAGAAGGAAATGGTCTAGCTGAGTCCACGAAAAAGAATCTTTTAACAGTCATTCAAAAATTGTTAGAGAGGAACCCGAAAGATTAGCATACCCAACTCAAATTTTCTCTTTGGGAAGATCGTACTAGACATAAGGCCTCCTTAGGAACCTCTCCCTATCACCTTGTGTATGGTTTGGAGCCAATATTCCTGATTCAACTGAAGATCCCTACTTTGCAATTCATTAATGATTATTATGACGAAGGGGATAGATGCGAAGCCCGTTTGGCTGAACTTCTGCACCTTGAAGAGAAAAGGGATGAAGCCTTAGAAAACTTTGTTAAACATCAGGGTGTCATCAAGAGATGGTTTGATAGGAGAGCCAAGGTGAAGGTCTTTAGAATCTCTTAACTGGTTCTCTATTGGGATAAAGCACATGATAGGAAAGGGGAGCATAGAAATTTTGATAAGCTTTGGCTTTGCCCCTACTAGATTTCAGAGATACTGGGAGACAATGCTTTCCGTTTGAAAAACTCTCACTGGAGAGGATGTCTGATTGCCTATCAACGGGCAATATTTGAAGCATTACTTCCAATCCTGAGCTGCTTGCAGCTCTTCCCCCTTGTAAATAGTTAGGTTAGATGTTGGTTTCTTTTGCTTTGCTTCATTTTGGTTTGTTTTTTTGCTTTTTGTTAGTTTAGGTTTGCTTTGGTTTAGGTTACGTTTGTTTCTATTTTTCTTTTTGTTTTGGGTTCCCCTGTTTTCTTTTGGGTTTCTTTCACTGGCACAACAATCATTACATTATTAGGGATTGTTCTGAGTATTTCTTTTTCAAACACTAATCATCCTTCCAGAGTCAGTTGGTAGAAATCCTTTACTTGGTGTCACATGTGCTAATGATTGAAGTGGACAAGTCACTGGACTAAGTTAAATCTGGAATGTGCTTGGGTCTTACACTTCTAACACATCTTAAGAATTCCAAGGTTGTTAAAGGTTCCTTATGAAGTATTGTCAAGTGAAAAATCTTATTTCTACTTCAACGCCATTTTGGTTCTCATCCCTGAGTGTGAGATTTGTTGCTTATAGGGTGAAAAGGAAAGTTTAAGAGATCTTAAAAGAATATCAAAAGAAAAAAAAGAGAATATTGAGAATTAAAAGCGAATATTCACCTTATCAGGAGTTTCCAAGTATCTCTACCGAGGCTATGGACGCTTGGCTGGCAGTAGAGCTATGCTCGGGAGGGCCACAATGATAACCTCATCGGGGCTATAGATGCCTGATGGGTAGCGAGGCTCTATCTAGGATGCTTTTAGAGTTAGAATCTTTATGTAGCTTGATTAGACTAAGTTTGGTTCCAATCACAATTGAGGAAGGGAAATAAATACATTTACACACACTTTGAATCTAGTACAAGATAGGTTCACTTGTCTAGGGACTTTGAAGCTTTGCTTGCGGTTGACCTGATGCGAGGATTGAAACCAGAGATTTGGGGTTCTTGATTCCAGTTTGTCATCGAAATGCTCTAGAGCATTTCCCCAGCTGGAGTCACCATTTGTTGTGCAGTTTTTGCATGCACGCCCTGCTAAAAGCAAGGACCCTCTTTTCTTGATTTGTCTACTTCTTTGTTTTCATAAGGTCTTGAATTTGTCCCCTTAAGGGATAAGTCTCTTGGTTTGGGTCTTGTTTCACCCACATGTTTGATGATAAATCTACATTTAAGATTCCATTTTGCAACTTCATGTGTGTGTGTGGCTCTTTGAAATTGACCCTTGCTTGAAAAATTCAAATTGAGGAAAAATTGACTAAGTATGGAGAAATTTCGGTAATTCCGAGGTACCTCGGATTACCCGAACTTTAATTCGGTCAGATAATCCAAGCTACCTCGGATTACCCGAGTTTGACCCTCTATTGAATTTCTGAGTGTCTTGCAGGCGTACGTACAAGAATTTATTGCTTGTGTTAATGAGTTTTAAAGGTCGATTTGGGAATAAATTAAGAAAAAAAGGGGTCATTTGGTTGTATCATATTCTCGAGAGCTCAAAGTTGGATAGAATTTTCACCACTGTGCATTTGATATTGAGATCCAGCGTCGGGTGTATTTCTCCTGTGATAATTTAGGGTTCCAGTCCTTCCATCGCTAGTTTGTCATTGAGTTCTCCTCTATTGTGAGCAATTTCACGATAAGATTTTGATTCTTTTCGTGTGATTTTGTTTCGTTTGAGCTTTATTGATGAATCTTCGTGTGGATAGGCCATTTTTTAATTTAGTATTGAGTTTTGTTCCTTCATTTAGGGTTTACGGTTCTTTAAAGGAGTTATTCTAAAAGGCATTGAAATAGGGTTTCATTTTGAATGTGTTGAGTGAATAAATCCGTCGAATGCTTTCAAACTCACTCGTTGCATCTTTTTTCTATGATTGACATCTAGAATTTGGAGTGATTTTGTGCTTTCCATAGTTGATCGAAACCCTAGCTGTTGAGATTGCAAGCTTGATAGGATAAGTAATATCGATGATTGTGAAACAGTTTGTTTGAGTGAAATCCATGATACAATTTCAATTATTTTTCCTTGGGATGATTTGGTGTTCATATTTTATCAATTTGAAGAAGCCAAGATTCAATACTTAGAAAAATGGTAAACTTGAGGAAAATCCAGAAATTCTGAGGTAGCTCAGATTTTTTGAGCTCTAATCCACTCAGAGAATCGAAGCCCCCTCGGATTATTTGAACCCCATGACCAACTTAAGAACCAAGCTCGAATGATGAGCACTTAGTGAAATTCCACGTTAGCCTCTAGTTGGTAAATTCGAGGTCCCTAGAAATACTCGAGCCCCATAAATGATTGAGCCCCCAATGCACGAAATCACTTGAACTTTGGAACAGACGTAATTTGTGAATTGCCTTTGAAGTGATCAATGCTTGAACATGATTGATTGGGTCGATGAACTTCACCCATGCTTGATTCCACTTGAATAATAGTGGAAAATTGGTTAATTGGCTAGATTCAAAAAATATGAGCTTGCTCAGATTAGCCGAACCTTAGTCTAGCTAGAAAATATGAGCTAGCTCAGATTATCCAGACTTTATCCATTCATTATGGGTTTCAAGTATCATTAATAAATGAGTAGCATAAGATGATTTCTTGGCATTTATTAATGGATATTAATTCATTTGAGTGTGATTTACTTGTATATCATTTTGGAATTTGATGAAGTAAGTTGTTTGCATTTTATTTCCATTAGAGTTTGAATGGTTAATTAGCTTAAGTTAATGGCATTATCATCTCAGATTGATGCTTCATGAAATGGATATAATATGTTATATTATTTTTTTCCATTTTGGTGATTATGGTCCTTTCTCTAACAAATGCAGGCCGAGGTTAGTCCTGACAAAACCACCAAGACAAAAGTTTCTCTAGTGCAAGAAGAAGTTAGAAGAAGACATGACAGGATGAAGTACGACCTCAAGGGCATATGGCCAAAGACCAAGATTGCTTTTGCATGCTCAAAGATTGCAGATACAAAATGGGTCATGTGGACTACAATGAATTTCAATAGAGGATGTTTGGAAAGGATCCCACTCCATTGGCACATATCATTACTCACATTGGATTGGCACAAACAATAGGATTCCCTCCAACACAACTATGTCCTGAGTTGGTCTTGGAGTGTACAAAGTACTATGAATCTAGGACAAGAATCATAATTGGGCCACAAGGCAGAGTCATGGCTAGCTTAACTGAGGAGTCCATTGCAGAGGTCTTCAACATTGCCTCTCATCACAAGCTCATTGAGGAAATCAACATTGGGGAAGCAATTGAGTTCTATGAGGAAGACCCCAACAGAGCTTTGGAAATCATGAATAGTGCTTGGATATTTAAACCTAAGCCACACTACTCAAAGTTTCCCAAACAATTGCACTGGAGTGATTTCAAGCTGGAGTGCCATGACATCATAACTCTTTTAGGTAGAGTCATGGGAGTGGAAGAGGCTCACATCTTTCAATCTTGGATGTTCCATCCCATTACACAAATTATGGCTAACAAACATTATCATTGGGCAAGAATCATAAGCAACAATATGGATTCCCAATTGAGGAGTGTGCAAGAAACCAACAGGTTTACTATGAACTCATATCTTGTTTACATGTTGGCACACAAGACCAAGTACAACGGTCTCAGCTGCAAAGGAACCATAGGACAAGATAGAATATGGGATGTGTACCCACAACTACAACACAAAACATCCAACTACAGAAGAGCTAATGATGCCTTCTTCATGTATATTCCCAGATTGTTACAGGATGCTCTTCATGTTAGGGTTTCTGCTGATGCCATGGACTTAATCAAGCAATACAGTCAATGGTTCATCCAATTCTAGAGATTCACATAGATTTGGATACAAGGGTAGTGGTTCCTCTCAAACTACCTAGGTATCCCACCAACAAACTTCTAATGCTAGAATTAACAAGACAAATGGTAGGCTTTGAGGAGATCCTACAATAGGAGATAACGAAGAAAGGATTGGGATCAGAATTCCCATTGAGAATGGGGACTTTAGAGGCCTACCCTTCTATTCAGAGTGCTCAAAATTATGAGAAGGAAATGGACCAATTTGAGTTGTATTCTCACACCAACAGAAATAATTTTGATCCTTATGGTAAGGCCATGAAGCAAGCCAATAGAATATTCATGCACAAAGACCACATTGTCTATTGGTCCAACTATAGAGATGAATTTTATGTCCTTAGGAGAATATTTTCTAGATTACCTCTCAAATTGATAAGACTATATAAGGTGGCACAAGTGCCTGATCAGGTACATGATGAGGAGGTAAATTTTATTCAATATCATGATTATGAGCCTTACAGGAATAAACCCTTGCCTCCTAACAACTGGTCAAAGGAAGAGGTCACACATTTGAATGAGGTTACTGAACCAGTAAAGAAGTATTCTAGATTGTGGGTAAAACACAAAGTGTTGGAATTGGAAGTTGAAGGTGTGAAGTTTACCTATGACTTAATGGGAGACTTGGAGTCTCAGGATGTGAAGCCAATAAAGAAGATGAGGCTGCTGAACCCCATGAGGAGGAAGCCCATGAAGAAGTGGATAAATCAATGCCTATTAAGAGGAGAACCAAGAGCCAGGCACAAGTAAAGTAAGGGGAAAATCCATCTCCTAAGATCAAGAAGGCTCCTCAATCGACACTAATGTAGAAGAAGGTGAAACCTCACAACCAGTGAGGAAAAGAAGAATAATCACAGAGAGACGGAAGGTTGCTAAAGCAAGGAAAGGTGAAGATGCCATAGATGCTCCTTCTGCAGCAAAAGTTGTTGATTTGGAAGGTTTAGGGGAAAAGCCCTAGGTATATAGTCAACAGGTAGTTGCCTAGGTTTTTGTGCTAGAAATGTGGCCTCCAGCCAACCAGTTGGGCGACCTCAAGTTTTGTGCCATCAAAAGGATATTTTTGGAAGAACCTAGGCCGACTTGGATGAAGCTTCAAATATTAAATGAAAATTTTATTTTTATTCAAAACTTTTTAGGCTGACTTGTCTGGTCGACCTATTGATGTAAACCCTAAATTGGGCCGACCTAGTAAATAATTTTCTATAAATTGAGGCTCAAGCCTCCTTTGTAAGAGTTATAATAATTTAAGTCATAGTTGCTAGAGCTAGAATCAAGTTAGAAGTTAGCATTTTCTGAGAGCAAGTGCTACTACATTAAGAATACTTGAATTGTTGCAATATTGCATGATTCAATATAAGTAAAGACATTGTTCTTTGGTGCTCTTTCTTGTATTGTTTCATTGTGAATGGTTCTTCTTATTCCATATCTTTAAGATTGTTGTGAGGTTATTGGTTACATGTTGGATTTAAGATTTAGATATGATGCAATGGTGTTGATGGTTTAATATTTGAAGTGTTTGAGCAATCCTTGGTCCATACATTTGGAAGTTTGTTGATTGTAAGTTGTTGTGTAAAGTTAGCATGGGCCTTAAATTTGTGTGCTAAGTTCAATTGTGGGTATTTATTCATTTCAATTGTTAAATAAGGTTGAATTGGGTGAATACTTCATGATCTAAAAATCTTTAGTTCCTTAGAAGATTGCACTATTTCTGTGAGATTGCAAGTTTATTCTGGGTTTAGCAGGAATTGGTTTTGAATGATTGGTCCACTTTGAGTTTTTAACCATTTGCATTGTTGGTCTTAGGAATTAGTTTAGTTTTAAAATCTCTCTAAACCCTTATCTTTTGTTATTTATTTAAAATCTGAGTTAGGTTTAAGATTTAAAGTATCACCAAAGTGTAAGATATGATAAGTCTGAAGTTTCCAACATTTGTTTTGTAAGGCCCCTTTGTGATTACCAACATTTTCACATATCATCTGAGCTGTTTATGTATTGTCAAGACCTGACATTAGAGACCTTGGGGTTATCTCTTGAGGCTTGCTAATATTTACCTTTCAAGAGAGATAGGATACGTGTATTCTATCTGAGTTGTTGCTGTGCAAAAACACCATCAACAAATGGATGTTTTTGATTTGAAGGTGGAAGCTAGGGAAGATGTGTCAATGAATGAGGATGGTGTTGGCACTGCATAATTCTTATGCACTTTTGGGATCCTATAGTACTTTTCTTCAAGGATCTAACAATAATAAAAGGGTTTGGGATCACCATGGATTGTGATTTCTCTATCTTCATAGGGAAACTTAACACATTGATGGTAGGTGGAAGCTACGTCTTGCATGGCATGGATCCATGGACAACCTAGAAGGATATTATATGGTAGGTCAAGGTTAAGCATTTGGCAAGTAGTTTCTACAATTGTGGGTTCTACTTGGTTGGGGATTTTGATTGTGCCTTTAGAAACCCGTTCTTGATCATCATATTCCTTTATATTAACACCTTTTTCCTTTTCAATAACATATTCAAAGTAGCCCAAGTTCTTGATCATTTGAAGGGTACAAATATTAAGACCAACAACTCCATCCACCAAGAATCTTTTCACTTTGTTTTTGTGAATAAGGACCTAAAGATGCAATGCATGATTATGCAATGGTTGTGTGGGAAGGTCTTTCTTGGAAAAGGTGAGAAGATGAGGGGTGGTGATGTGTCTGACCATAGCTTGGAATTGTTCAGTCTTAAGATTATCAGGTATGGATGACGATGTTAAAGCCTTCTCTAGGTGTCCTTATGTGCAGGAGATATTTTCAATAACTCCAAGATGGAGATTTGGGTGGTGATCGTTCCTCTACATGTGGTGACTCCACACTCTACACTAGGCCCTTTGATAGTGATGATGGATATAAAATGATCACAAGATGCTACCACATTGTTATAAACATGACCATTGAGGTTTGACTTGGGGTTCTTGGTAATTTTGATAATTAGGGAGCGTGATGAGATTGGATTGCACTAATTATTTCATGACCACTTCAATAGGTTCCCTCAAAGGTGTGTACTTGTGCCATTGAAGGTAATTATTTTGTGGGGGTGGTCCTCGTTGAGTGTTGGCATTGTTGATCTTTTGTTGGTTGTTATGTGGCTATGTGCTTGGTTGTTATGTGTTTTCTTGTGGATTCATTTGTTGCATGTTCATTTGTTTTAGAGCACTTAATACCACTTTCACGTCCACTATGCCATCATTAGTAACATTCTTATTTTTGGCCCATATATAGGGTTTTCCATTGGCCCTAGATGATGGAAAATTACCTTTGTATTCTTGTGTTGCTCCTTATGCGATAAGGACTCTTTCAATGTTAAGACCCCAAGAGATGAGTTCTTCGTATGACAATACACATTGCATTTTTCGTTGGAAGGATAAGTTTGTGTCCATGTTGGCAATAATGATCTCTATCTGTTGCTTTTTGGGAATTTTCCATTTGCATTTACTAGCTCTATGCCTCCATCATTGCAGAAAAATTGTAAATGATTCACCCTTTTTCTATTTTAGGGTATATAGTTCCTCCAAACTTACATCCATATCAAGGTTGTAGGAGAAGTGATCCAAAAATTGATCTATTATTTCTTGAAAAGTTTAGATTCTAGGAGGTAAGTGCAAGAACCATTCAATTGCTTGGCCTCCCAAACTATGTGGGAAAAGTTGCATCAAATAGGAGTCATTGTATGCTACTTCCATACATGCCACATAAAATTCTTTGATATGATATTCTATATTTCTACGCTCTTTGTAATTGTCAAATTTGGGGATCTCAAATCCGGGTGAGAATGGTATCATTGCAATGTTATGATTGTAAGATGGGTAAAAATGATATAGCCTAGATTTGAGTGACAACCACAACACTTCTAAGCTAAAAACCAATCTAAAATAAGAGAAAACAATCAAAAAATGAGGAAAATGAAAGCATAAAATGAAAGCACTCCCCATGTTTGAAGTTGAATCACTTACCTTATCTCTCCTCATTCTTCTTTTGCAAATATGCCCTCAGATTTTGTAGTAGAAATGTGCACATACCTACAAATTGTAAGCAAGAAAGTTGGAGATAAGTGGTTGTTAACTTGAAAATGGAGGAGGAAGGCTTCTTTTATAGGTAGCCATTCAAATGGACGAATGATATAGAGCTTCTAGAAAGATGCCAAGATCAACGGTTGAGAGGACATGCAACATAGAGGAATGGGGGTTATGAAATGAACGGTCAAGATTAGCTAGAGCCCAGAGATGATCGACGGTTGAGATTTGAAAATGAGATAGTGGAGGAATTAAAAATTGAAAATAATTAATTCATGAGAAGGAATCTCTGGACAAGCGGAGGCATAAATAATTTATTTGAGGAAAATACAAGTGGACATTTAATTAAAATAATTTATATAATCATTTTAATTAAATAAGAGAAAATGAGAAAGAGCATTAAATAATTAATTTGAGTTAATTATTTAATAAAAGGGAAGCATTGGGAGATAATTAAATAATTTTGACAATTATTTAACTATAAAAGAACTAAAATATTACTGAATAGTCAAATAATTAATAATAATCATTTAACTATAGACAAATGATGATAAGCAAATAATTAAATAAATGGTAATTTATTTAATTATTGAAGAAAAGGGGGAATCAGTGACGTAATTAATTTATTTAATTGATCAAGATAGAATAAATTTCAAGAAGTGAATTAAATAAATAATTAAAATTATTTAATTAATAAAGGAATATGATCAAGAATAATTAAATAATTAAAATTATTTAATTATCTGAAGACAAAGACCAAGAAAAATGACACTTGCAGACTAAGACATTTTTCCCCTCTTTGAAATAATGCAGTTCATCGCGTTGTGTCAAAGAAATTCATTCAAAAGATGCCTCAGTGAAAGTAGGGTATAGTCATGCCCCCTTAGGAGAATTTTACAAATTTTAAAAAAAAAATAAAAAAAATTGGAAAATTGTCCCTGATAAGATAATTTGATCGCTAGGAGTTCAATGGTGAAGATGGAATTGATTTTTGAGGTTGATAAGGGGGTCAAATTCAAATTCAAAGTCATCAAAAAGTGCACCCAATAGATAAGGCAGGTGGAAACCCTAATTTTCAACCTATAAATAGGGATTAGATTAGGAAAATAGGTCATTTGTGCATTCCCAATTTAGAAAACTTAGGAGCTCTTGGTGATTTTAATGAGGAGATGTCGCCTGTTCTGGATACCTCCCATAGAGGATACCACATCCGTACCTTCTGCCGACCTAAGGGAGCGCCCGCGCCGGCGAGTACTACAAAACCACTTTGTAATTTTTTTGATATTTGTGCATTTAGGTAGGGAAATAATTTAGCAGGAAATTGCATCGCACACTGTGTGACGCAATTGCGTGCATGAGAGACGTAGATAAGAAGTGGTTCACGGCAATCATCATGTCATGACACAATTGCTTAGGGCTAGGGCAAGGGCGTTGTGCTGTGATGCACCTAAAGGTGCAATGTAACTGACTTTCTGAGTCGCATATGTGACCAGGAATGAACCAACCGATGTTTTGTGACACAAGCGTTGTACGAAGTGATGCATGTGAAAAATATGCAACGCAATTGCAGTTGCGAGCCACTGAAAATTAATGCAACACATTTGACAAAATAGTGACACAATTTCTTGGTGAAAATTTCTCCCCGGTTTAGGATAGAAAGATTTGGTCAACTTAGGTTCAATAGGTCAACAAAATATTTTAGATTGACATGATGGCTTGCGTGATGACTTTATGTTGTTCTATTGCCTATCTATATGTGGGAGTCATGAACGTATGTGTTTCAACTATGAGACCGGCTAGACGATTTGGAGAGACATGCGCTGTTAGATCTTGACTTGTTCTATGTCACATATATGCCTGCTATTAGGGAAAACAGGGGCATGCTGACAGTGTTGGGAGTGGTGGCACTTAGAGACCTATAGTTTTCATTTACTAACTTGGGAGATTATGGTTACCTTGGAGGATGTGTACAAGATTTTGCAGCTATCAATTCGAGGCGAGCAGGTTCAATATGACCTTGTTCGAGGATTGTAGGCATTGTATGAGTACTATGAATGTGATGATGAATCAGAGCTCAACACTCATGGTTATGAGATTAGGTGGGAGACCCTGGTAGAGAGGTATGATAGATATGACTGCGTGTTATGCACACTTATAGTAGGGGATATGATTCTAGATCGGAGTGGCCACGAGTTTCCAATGGGCTAGGGAGAGATGTTGGCATGTATGGTTGAGGATGAGACTGTACATGCATGGGAACCATGTCTATTGGGTATGCTATACTTCTAGTTGCATGAAATTTCTTACAGAGGAGGAAAAATCTTGAGTAGTAGCATGACATTACTCATGATATGGGCATCATAGCATATAGCAGTGTTCCGAACACCAGTAGTATGACAACTGGGAGCTGGTGCTCAATATGTATATATGTATCAGGGTGCTTAGTCATAGACACATGTGGGAGATGTTGGATACTAGAGACATGGTATCGACATGTTGGTTTGCTTTGTCTGGAGACCATACAACGATTGTAATTTATGGGTTGGTGAGGATGATCACTTTCTATGGTGCCGACAACCCAGGTATCTTATTGGATATATAGTACAAAGCCAACATATTATTGAGATGTATCTTCTAGAGAGGGTTCAAAGGAAGTTTGGAGAGAGGTGGGGTATTCTAGTTGGCACAATAGAGTTTGCACGATCCTCCCGAAGAGTTGCACCCATGGGGGTCATAGATAGTAGTGACCAGAGTTGAGTAGGAGATTGACGCTCTGCAGCCAGTGTGGTGGGGGTGGCAAGAGGGTGATGCAGATGTAAAGAATACTCCTGAGTTTGATGCATGGTGGCAGACACACAGAGCATCACCATATATAGATCTAGAGAAGCCAACGCCTATAAATCATAGAGGCAGGGGCTTGAGAGGCCAGAGAGGAGACAAGGGATGAATGGGTGGAGGATGAGGAGACATAGGAGGAGGGGATGATGGAGGTGATGGTCAGGGAGGTCGGGGAGGAGATAGAAACAAGAGGAGGATGGATGGAGGATGGTGGGCGATGGGACACCTGCTAGTGATCTGAGAGGAGGAGGAGATGGAGGAAGATCAACCAGAGGTGAGGGCGGTGGCAGAGGTAGTGGTGGAGGAGGGAGAGAAACATGTAGAGATGCTGAATCTAGAGGTGGCACACCCAGAGGTTGAGGTGATGGAGGTTTAGGAGCATGCAGAGGAGAGACAAGAGGAGCATGCAGAGGAGACAAAGATGGATGAGGCAGAGATAGTCCTTTGAGAGAGGATTATCATGGGGATAGGTGAGGAGGAGGGATTGGAGGAGGGTCAGGTTGGTGTAGATGAGGGCTGCTCAGAGCAGAGGATAGAGACCCTACAGGCTTGGGTATAGGCACTAGAGACAAAGCTCATGATAGTGACAACAGAGAGAGATGACCTTAAGGCTAAGAGGGACACACTACAGACTAAGAGAGATGTAGCTGTCATCAGCTGATAGTAGACATATCAACATATGATTGAGTTTATAGCTACATCTAGTGGATCTATAGTGGATGTTGCTCGAGAGTATGCCTGGTCGAGTAGAGCTATGTAGTATTATAGAGACTTGTATGAGAGGGTGGTTCCACTGGAGAGGAGGAATCCCACATTTTCATAGACTAAGAGTGGTTCATAGGGCCAAACACACAACAGGACACCGAGCAGGTGCTCACAGTAAGTTGGAGAGTGGGGAGACATCAACCCCTAGATAGTCCACACCTTATGACAAGCCACCGACGGTAGAGCATAGGTCCCTAGATGCACCTCAACGAGAGGATAGGGAGGCACCAAGATCAGGAGAGTGGGGAAACTCAGGCTAGAGAATCTTGTGATATTTTGTACATGGACACTATATTTTGATTATCGAGCCCGCGAGCTCCATTTTTGACAGACATGACACATCTTGACATTGTACCTATGGAATATTTTGAGTGATATAATGCTATGATTTTTGGCATTGGTTTATGATATGCAGTGTTAGATGATTATGTTTTGTGTTTATGATGATGTTATGCAATGGATGGTCATGCTTTTATGTTGTCTATTGATGCATTATATATGATCGTGTGATGGTTTAATGTGCTTTATGATTATGCATTCAAGATTATGTTATAAATGTTTATGCTTTTATTATATTTATTGATTATGAATGCAGTATGGTTGACCCAATTTTATGAATGCAATATGATATGCAATTAATGTTGATGCAATAGGATTCCTATATGATGATGTGAAATGCGATAATTGAGAATGTTGAATGTAAATGCAAAATGTGATGTCTAATATAATATGCCATGACATTATTAATGTGATACAATGTATCATAATGTAATGCAATGTGATGTGAAATGTAATGTCAGGAGTTGTTATAGTATGATGCAATGAAATGTTAATGTTATATGGATGATTTCTATGTTTTTGTATTTTCTCATGGAAATGTATGTGGCTTAATATGATAATGATGTCTATGATGATAATGCTTTCTATGATGCTTCCTAACATGATCTCATATGTAGGATATTTTTGTGTGTCATAGGACTTTGTCAAGATGCAGATGGAAGAAATTTTAGCACGAAAGAGATGGATTTTAGCGTGGAAAAGGAAAGGAAGATGGAGTGTTAGACAGGAAATGAAAAATGATAGATTTTCATGCTTTTATAATTGTCATCATCAGGTGTCAAAATTGTTGAAAATGGAGTAGAAACACCACGGTTTGACATAGACCAAGGTGTGCAAGGTGACCATTTGTGAGAGACAAGCAGTCAAGAGACAAAGCTAAAAGACATGGAATGCCCCGACTCATACTAAGGACCAAATTATTCCAGTCTTTTTGCCAAGACAAACCACAAACAACAAACAAAGAAAATATGTCATGATCCATCATCATCTCTCTAAATCGTTTTGGAAATCCTCGAGGTAACTAGTAACATGACCCAAAACCAATTAAAAAAAGATAAGAAAAACCCATACCAACAAAGTGTTTTCCAAAGGGATAGTGTTTGCCAATGGTATTGATAAGATTAATTGATTAGGTTGATTAGGTTTACCAAGATGACCGAGTGAACCAATTGACTGATTGTTTGACCGAAGGTGATTGATAAGCTAACCAATTGATTTGATTGATTACGCCTAGTTTTAGGAAAGACACATCCTGATTAAGGCAAGATTAATTGACCAAGATGACAAGATTGATTGACCAAGTAACAAACTTCAATTGATTTGATAAGGTTTGATTGATATATAATTGTTCGATGTGATGATGCCTAATTTTAGGAAAGACACATCCTATTTTAAGGTAAGGAACACATCTAATAAAGTTGATCAAGTGACCATTTGTTGATAAGGCACCTAGCTACAAGAAAGACACATCTTGCTTAAGGTGAATGACAAGGTTGACCAAAGACAAAGTCTAATCTCAGGAAGGATACATCTTGATAAAAGACAAGTGATAAGACCGAATTAGACAAATGATATTATGCCCCATTCCGGTACAAGACCAATGACCTGACAATTAAGGTAATTGATTGATTAAAGATCAAAGATTTTGCTAGATGTGTTTGTCTATTGATTCGTGATTTGGTTTGAATGGTGATTGTTTGCGGACAAAGAACTAGACCAGACACGACAAACCCTAAAGGACTAACCTAGGGCCTTTAGGTATCATCGATTGATGGACTTGCCTACGTTATACACGTAGAGACCTTGTAGTTCAACATGGATTAACTTTGTTTTATTTGACAAAAGACCGAGTCATTATTTTATTTGGAAAAACTTAAAAGACTGACCTAATGTCTTGGGGGCCCATTGAAGATGAGCCTTTCCTACATAGCAAATGCATAGGCACAACGTAGTTTGACCACTCTAACACAACTGGCTCAGACTCAAGTCTGACTCTAATTTGGATTTTTGTGATATTTTTTGATGTTTTTGGATTTTGATGTTTTATGATTTTGTTGTATTTTGATGTTTTATGTTTTTTTTTGGATTTTGATGTTTTAAAAGGCTGATACCATGTGTTATTTCCCATGAAGATGCAAGTCAAGGAATTTCCCTCGGTTAGGTATAGGACCAACTTATTATGCGCAAGGGGATTGATGGTTGAAAGGATAGTATGAAAGTGAAGGAAGCCTAATGTCAGAGGTTCTCAGGCCACAAGAAGGATGACAAAGCTTTATTATGGATGGCATGGGAAAATGGATGAGCAAGGGATGGAAGATCAGGTAGAGTGACAGTAAACAGAGGAGCATAGACTGACTACACATGGCACTTGTTTGCCAGGTTTTCACCATGGTACTTATCCAAAGCACCACCGAAGTGGTTTTCACTTTTGGACGAATTATTTCTCTTTACTATTTTTTTGATTTTTTAATTTTTTTGTTGTCAACAAGATGCTTGTTTGCTAGGTTTTCATTAGGGTGACTATTTTTTTTTTTTGATTTTATTTATATTTTTTAACTTTTTGGAGGGATACTCTGAGAATTCAGTGTAATACTTGTGAAGGTGCATGCTGTTGATAGGTTCGGGAAAAAAATCATCGTCAAGAGTAGAGAGTTGATAAGATCCAAATCCATATGCTACTATGACACTATAAGGACCCAATCAATTAGGTTCAAAATTTCCAGCTTTTTTTTGATCTGCTTGATTCTTTGGATTTTCTTTTAGGACTAAGTCGCCAATGCCAAAAATTCTATGTCAGACCTTCTTATTGTAGCTACATCAAAGGAAATTATGATATGCTTACAATTGTGTCAACACATTCTATCTATTTTCATCTAGTAACTCTAGCTCATATAGATGGGATACATGATATTCCTCTTGATCAATCAATCCTTGCATAGATACTCTTAGGGATGGTAACTCAACCTCTATAGGAAGTATGGATTTAGATCCAAAGACAAGGGAGTAAGGAGTGGCTCCTGTAGGTGTGTGAACACTGGTATGATAGGCCCATAGAGCAGGATTAAGTTGTAGGTGCAAGTCATGACCAACGTCATTGATAGTCTTCTTTAAGATTTTAAGAATGGTCTTATTAGATGCGTCAGCTTGGCCATTACCCTGGGGGTAGTATGGGGTAGAAAAATAGTGTTGGATATGAAAATTTTCACAAAGTTCATGGAAATATTGATTCTTAAAAGGGTGACCATTGTTTGTAATGATGGACTGTGAGATACCATAGTGGCATATAATATAATTCAGGATGAACTTGGCTATCTACTTTCTAGTAATGTAGGTCATTGGGATGGCTTCGATCCATTTTGTAAATTATTCAGTAACAACATGGATAAAATTATGTCTATTTGCAGAAGTGAGATGGATCTTTCCTAAGAGGTTGATTCCCCATTGAGAGAATGGTCATGGTGATGTAAGTGGCTATAGTCTTGAGATAGCGCATGCATAAGATCTCCATGAATTTGACATTGGTGACATTTCTTCATGAAGTGATAGGCATCACGTTCCATTGTAGGCCAATAATATCCCGCCCTCATGAGCTTTTTAGATAAGGTAGGACTACCTGAGTGAGCTCCACATATATCATGATGAACCTCTTATAAGGTTGCATGTGCTTCATTCGAGTCAAGACATCGAAGGAGGGTGCTATCTAGGATGTGACGGTAAAGGGTATCTCCGATGATGTCATATTTAAAGGCTTTTTGGATAAAGGTTTTGCGTTGGTTGAGGGACAAGTCAGGAGGGATAATTTGGTCATACAAATAACTATAAATGTCTTTGTACCAAGGAGATTGAAGACCAATAAGTTCAGACACAAGTTCAGTTTCGAGGACATCAACTGTAGGGATCAAAAGTTATTCTACCAAGAACTCATATTGTGATGTATTGTTAGGAATGTACAAGAGAGATCCAATTGTAGCCATTGCATCAACTGCTTTGTTTTGGATTCTCGGTATCTGCTTGAAGGTAATGGCATCAAAGTATAATATGAAACTATCAACCATGTGCTTATAGGGTATCAATTTTTCATTCTTGGTGTCATAATCATCATTAACTTGTTTAATCACTAACTAAGAATCACCATAGACTTGAAGATCCTTGATTTTCCATTTTTTGCCATTTAGAGTCTTGTTAATAATGCTTCGTACTTAGCTATGTTATTAGTGCATGGAAATGCTATTCGAAATGAATTGGGAATGGAATCTCCCTAAGGTATGATGAACATAATACCAACTCTTGAACTTGACTTGTGTAAGACCCATCAAAGTATAGTTTCCATGTTTTTGGTGTGTTTATGACAAAGATTGATTCATCTGGGAAATCAGATATCAAAGGATGATCTGCCTTTACTGGTGAATCTATGAGGTGGTCAGATATCACTTGTCCTTTTATTGTTTTTCAGTCAATGTACTCAATATCATACTCACTTAAGATCATAACCCACTTAGCTAGTCTTCCTGTCAGAGCTGCTTTACTGGGAAGGTACTTCAAAGGATCAATTTTGGCAATCAATTTTGTCTTGTGATTTAGCATGTCATGTCTCAACTTTTGTGCTACAAATATAATTACTATACATGCTCGTTCAATAGGGCTATAGTTCAACTCATATCCGATTAAGGTGTGACTAATATAATAAATTGCTCGTTCTTTCCCCTCATTGTCATTTTGTGCTAACAATGCTCCCAATGCTGATTTTGTTGTTGTCACATACAATATTAGATGTCTTCCATTAATCAGAGGCATGAGAACTAGTGGAGTCAATAGATAATTCTTGATCTAATCAAATGCTTCTTGGAATTTCTTTGTCCAATTGAAGGGAATTCCTTTTTGTAATAGAAGTTGAAACAAATGGATCTTGTCTACTAGCTGAGCAATGAACCTGTGGATTGATTGTAATCTTCCTTGTAATGTCCTTAACTAACTGATGTTGGTTGGCGGTGGCATATCCAACATAGATTTTACTTTGGTGGGATCAACTTCTATTCCTCTACAGGAGACAATATATCCTAGAAGTTTTCCTGATTGGACCTTGAAAACATATTTCTTTGGATTTAACTTGAGTTTATACTTTTCAAGTCGTGTAAAAATCTTGTCTAAGATTGCTAGGTGACCGCTTCGTTCTAGAGATTTTGAGAGAAGGTGATCAACATAATCCTCCATAAGTATATGCACATTATCATGAAAAATAGTAGTCATGGCTCTTTGATATGTAGCTCCAACATTTTAAAGTCCAAATGACATTACATTCCAACAAAAATTTCCCCAAGCACATGTGAAGGCTATCTTAGGTTGATCTTCTGGAGCAATTCTTATCTGATTGTATCCTGAGAATCTATCCATAAGTGATAGCATTTCATATCCAACAGTGAGGTCTACTATGATGTCAATATTTGGTAAAGGAAAATCATCTTTAGGACAAGCTTTGTTGGGATCTCTGAAATCTGTGCATATTCTAATTTTCCCAGGAACAAGGTTTGATATACAATCTAAGTAATGAATAGAGTGTATGAACCCAATGTCCAAGAGTTTCTTTAATTCTACCTTGACCAAGAGCACAATCTACGAGTGCATTTTCCTTAGCTTCTATCTATATGGTTTGGCTTTTGGTAACAGTGGTAGGTGATGTAAAACAAGCTCAGGATCCAATATGAGCATATTAGCATATGGCCATGCAAAATTAGCTTGTCTTTTCTGAAAATAATTCTATAAACTCGGGCTTTTCTGTGGTGGTCAAAGAGGTTGCCAACTATATGATTCTAGAATTGTCTTATGTTCCAATGTTCACTTCTTCTGTTTCTTCTATAAGCAATGGTGATATTTCTTGGTCTATAGGGATACTGTCCAGTCCTCCATCCTAGGAACCTCAGAGAGGTTTTCACCTTTGGATACATCCTTTGTCTTTACTTTTTCACAGTCAATAGGTGCCTTTCGGTTTTCACTTGAAGACCTATTGTTTTTATTTTTTATTTTTTCATTTTCACTTTTGCGACGAGAGGAAAGGATAGCCTCACCAAAGTATGCTACACAATTGAGTTCTATGGAAAAGCCAACCTTATGATCCCCACTTGGTATTCCTTGACAAAGTGACATGAACTTAGCAATTGCTTCATTTTTCTTGAATGTGTCCAAACTTCATGGTTCTTGTTGATCCCAATCTATGAGTTGCAGGTAGAAAAGGGGTAAGCCATCATCGGTGTTGTCAGGTGTAGGTAGATAGGGTAAAGACAGAAGTAGAGTCATCAGGTTCCCAGGAGGCGAAACCAATGGTTTCCCAGAAGTGTTTGATCCACTCTTCTCTTTTCAAAAGGACCTTTGGATGGGTGCTTGGTGGGTTTTGTGGGGAACCAATTGTAAGCATTTGATCGAATGGTTCTGCAAGGTGAGGCTCACCAGGTTCTCTAAATTTTTTATCAAGGTCCATGTCAGTAGTGGAGGATAAAGAATCCCATTCATACTCATTGGAATTGGTTTCAAAGTCCCAAGATTCCTCGGATGTCTTGATCTCATTATCTGAATCATCAATGACCTCACTCAAAGGTAACTGCCTCGGATAGTCACTTTTATTGGTACAAACACCAACCCTTGGTGCTTTAGCAATTTAGGAGGTTGTAAGGGTTCCAACATTCCTTGTTTTTCTAGGCCAAGGCCGTTGTGTCCATCATATCCTTTTTGTTTCATTATTAGGAACCCTTTTGGATACTGTTCAACTGGAAATTTCATATGTTAAATGTCCTCTTCTTTGTACAACCATGTGAGAATGTGGTCATCTAAAGACTCTTTGGCTAGCTCTCCCCTTTTGGTGAAGGTGGTAGGGGGATTATGGATGATGACTTTAGGCTACATGGGATGCAGTTTTCCATAAGACTTCAGTGATTTAGATAACTTTCTAATGAAAAAGAGACTCTTCATGTTGTATTCTCCACATCCTTTGTCTTGAATCTGGATCTTGGGTGTGGAAGGTGTGATAAATTGGGTGGATGATTTGACAAGGGTAAATGGATCAATTTAGTTAGATGGAGTGGTGGATGAGGTGGAGGATGAGGCCTCTCGATTGATGTGCACTTGACGTTCAACAACTCCTTTTAGATTTGTGCAATACTGAAAGGGATTAGGGTCACTAGGAATAGTAATTTCAGTGCCATTATGTGGGAACTTTAGGCAATGGTGGTAGGTGGATGGAATAGACTTCATGGCATGAATCCATGGGTGGCCAAGGAGAAGATTATAGTGTAAATCCAGATCCAATACATTGAACACTGTGTTCTATATTGCTGGACCAACTCTTACAGGAAGTGAAATTACACCTTTGGACGAACACTCAACATCATCATAAGCTTTGATCACACTTTTCTTGGTTTGGTCTATGTAGTTCTCAGAGTATACCAATTCTTTCACCAATTTTAGTGAGCGAATGTTTATACCTACTCCACCATCTACTAGGACTCATTTGATCTTATGTTTATTAATGCAGTCTTTGAGGTGTAGGGAATCATTATGATCAAATTTTTGTGTGGAAAATTCTTGTTCAGAGAAAGTGACATGGTGTGGCATAGCTAAGTATCCAACCATGGCCTAAAATTCATGGACATCTAGATTAGTGGGTAAAAATGCTTCTTGCAATGCTTTATCAAGGATAGCTCTGTGTTGTGGTGATATGCGAAGGAGCTGCAAAATGGAAATTTGTGCGAGTCTTCCCTAGATGATCTAGGAGATTGTACTGGATTTTTGGCTGTGGATTGGAAGGAGGTCCTGGAAGAGTTATCTTGGCTCTCCGAGTGGTGTCTGCACATTTTGAATTTGTATTAGTTATGGTAATGGTGGAAATGAAATCATCAAAGCATCTAACGTTAAGAATAATTGTGCTATAATCATGCTTGATAATGACATAATTGGTATTGTTGTCATTCCCTGAACTGGAGGCTTTTCCTTTGTCATGGTCTTGCAAGGGAGTTTTAAATATGGTATGATCAACATTTTTCTTGCCTTGCGAATTGCCTATCGAAATGGTTCCATTTTCAACAAGGTCTTGAATGATATTTTTGAGTGTCCAACATCTTGATGTTTTGTATCCTTTTCTATGGTGATATTCACAGTATTCATTTTCTTTCCACCAATCAAGTTGATGGTTCATAATTTTTGATATCTGGTAGTTGGATGACATTAGATTGCAAAAGTTGTTTTAGGACCGACATGGGTTCACCCAATGGGGTATATGTTCTCTTAGCACGAGGAGGACCTCTTTGTTGTTGATTGCTTTGGACTACATTCAATGTTTGGTTTTGACCTTGTGTTTGGGTGTTTGATGTGTTTGATGTATTTGATGAGGAAGGACCTTTGAGATGAATGGTTGGACCTTTGGTTATCACTTTAACATCAATAACTCCATCATTTGTGACATTCTTGTTTCAGGACTAGTATTTTATTTTGTCATTATTAGTTTTTGGAGTCTCTTTATGTATTTTGATCAATCCTTTTGCGATAAGACCCTTTTCAATAATGACACATTTCTCAAGGATCTCATCAAAATTTGTGAAACATTGGATTTGAATTTGAATCATCAATTTACCATTAAGGTTTTCCACAAACATGGTGATTAGTTGTTTCTTAGGAATGCGACAAGGAACTTGTTAACCAAACTTTTCCATCTTTGGTAAAAAGAGGCGAGTTATTCCCCTTCTTCTTGTTTGGTTGTGCATAATGTTGCAAGGGTGATATCACTTTGAATGTTAAAGGAAAAGTGATTAATGAATTTATTAGCCAATTCACCCCATGTTTTAATCCCTGGAGGAAGACACACAAACCAATTTAGGGCTGGCCCCATGAGAATTCATGAAAATAATCTCATCAAGTAGGTAGGATCATATGCAATTTCCATACATGCCGTATTAAATTCTCGTATGTGTTCCATTGGATCCCCTCTCGCTTTGTACTTGGGTAAAGGTGGTGTCGTGAAGTGAGGGGGAAAGGGAAACATGTATAGATTTTTGTCAAATGGAAAGGGGCACAATTCCTCCATGGAATAGGTCTTCTTGTTGTTTCCCAATTGCATGTTTGTCATTTGTTGTTGGATGACCTGTATTTTTTGCATCAATGTGTCTACGAGAGATGGTGTTGTATTAGTTTGATTTTGTGTCATGGTTTTGGTATTGAGGTCATATGTTGGATTTGGATTGGGGTTGATATTTTGTGGTGTGGGACCTTGGTTACCATATTTATGTGTGTTGTTTTGGTTTGGAGTGAAATTGGCATTTAGATTCGTCCCAAAATTCATGTTTGTGTTTGGTATAGTGTTTTGGAATTGAGGTGTAGGCCCTTGATTTGTCCCTTGGATTTGAAATGTTGTTCCTTGATTTGTGTTTTGGAAAGATGGTGTAGGTCCTTGATTGATGTTTTGGAATGATGTTGTAGGTCCTTGATTGATGTTTTGGAATGATGATGTAGATCCTTGAAATGATGGGGTAGGTCCTTGATTAGCATTTTGGAGTAATGGGATAGGTACTTGATTAATGTTTTGGTTTGGTACCCTTCGTGGAACAATGTGAATCCTCCTAGATTTGTTTGGTTGATTTTGATTTGATGAAGGTGTACTTTGAAATTGGAATGAAGGATCTTGGTTTGTGTTTTGAAGTGTAGGTATAGGACCTTGATTTGTATTTTGAAGTAAGGGTGTGGGACCTTGTGATATAGGACCTTTATTTTTGTTTTGAAAAAGAGGATTTGTAAAGATATTACCCATGGAATTTGATGAGCTTCCAAATGTGAAATTGTGTCCTTGCATAGTCGCATGAGTTACTTTGTTTCCAAGTGTAGAGATGTTAGGGATATGTGTGGTAGTGGTTTTCATGTGTGTAGTTGTACCAAGTGGTATAGTTGACATTTGTTGTGAAGAGGGAATCCCTAATGCAAATGGATTTTGGGTATCTTCTTCTACAATGGTTGAGACATCGAAGCCTTGAGGGAGTTTGGCACCCTTTTTGGCTAGTGCATAGAAGAATCTATTAGGGTCGACACCAACGAGTTGATCAACCATGTTTAAAACCCTTGGGTCTTGGTAAGATCTTTCAATCTCTTCAGGAGTCAATTTCTTGTTGAATTCATCTAGGTTTAGATTGTCAAATGTGTTGGTTTGGTGTCTTTGAGGTGTCTCTCTTTGAGGTGTGGATTTATTTGAATTTGATCCAAGGGTGGTGTCATGAAAAGGGTCACTTGATAAGGATGACCAATGACACCAAAGGTATACTAATTAATGATCAAGGATAATGATATGGAGACTAAATGATGCTAAGTTAATGATCAAATATAATGGTGTAACTAAGGTTAAGATAAAATTAAGCTATGTTTTTGTGTTTTTGGGATATAAGGATGCAAAGTGCAAAGTCTAAGTTTAAGGAGTGATAGGATGATAATGAAGCTATGGTCAAAGGGTATGATATGAATCTAAATGAAACCAAGGTAATTCTAAGGATGTGAATCCTAAACATTTAAGACAAAGGATGGTAACCAAGCTAATGTAGGTCCAAGATAACAAACCAAAATGTCATTTACCTTTGTGATAATCAAGATGATAATTTTTGCAAGGTTGAGTCTAGGCTAGGACACAAGCTTGAGACTCAAATTTGACCAAGAGGATAATGAAAAAAGTTGGTAAAGTGAAAGATGAAGGTCAATGACAACTTGGATAAGCAACCATGGAATATCCAAAGGCTTAGTAATCTTCCTATGTCTGAAATTTTTGAAAAGATAAGTGCAACCTAAGGTCTAAGATTGATTATGCAAAGGAAAAGGGTGAGGAAAGCAACCTATGATGCAATGTAATCCTAAATGAAAATGATAGAATGGCCTGCTAAAGGCTAGCAAGTCTCTGGTTTAGAAGTCAAGGTCATGTAAAATCAATTGATTGAATTTTGGACAAGGATTTTGAGAGTTTCTAGTTATCAGGTAGTTGTGGCACTGTTTTCTTAGATGCGTCATTCTAGGTTGTGGGTTCCCAAAGTGAAATTGCGGTTCAAAATGACAGTTGTGGCTTTTTTTTCTACAGATGTGGCTCAATATAATAGTTGTGGTCTTCTAGTGAGAAATTATGACACAAAAATGTGGTTGCGGGAGAAAATGTTGATTATACAATTTTGATGTTTTGACCTAGTTTTTGAGTGAATTTTTGACTGATTTTGATAAAATTTTATTTGGAAAACACAAAATACAATCACAAACACTTGTTTTGGTCTGATTTTAGATGTGATTTTTTTTTGATTTCAAGATAAAACACTCATAGACAACATGCACAATCTTATGGTTGGCAAGGAAACCACTGGTTGATATCCCCACTTGGATTTCTCCAGCAACTTAAGCAAGGAAGACAACTAGAGACTTGGTGGCACTAGCTCCCCCTTACATGAAACTCACTTCTCAATCTCACCAAGTCTCATTCCCCAAAGAGGATTTTCTGTCTACACATGCTTAGTGAAAACGTGGGGCAGATTCATAGGTCCAACCTCCTACGATCAACAAGCGTACAAAAGGTTTTTGGCCACTAACACAATTGGTTCTTAGTAAGGGAATTCATTCAAGGTGGCCATACATGTAGCAAGATTAGCTCAAGATTATGGTCAATCAAGAGGCCTCCCAGTCCCTTCCTAAGAAAGGATTTTGATGTAGCTCATGGGGCTATTAAGGGTGGCACTTTTCGGTATGACACATCCGTACTTGTTGCTTGTGAATTTCATCACAAAAACATTTCTTATATAACAGTTCAAAAGAGCTTAGCTTTAGCTTGTTATCGCTTGGGTCATTCCCACCTTTCAAAATGGGGTGGCAGTATCTCTAAAGAAAAGATACACAATAGCAAGGAAGTACATTATTTTTGATCTCCCATATTGCACAGAGTGCAAGGAGAGAGCATACACAACGGCTTTGCCTCACACTTGCATGGGGTTCATTTTAATTCCAAAATCCAAATGTGGGGGTGGTTGTACAAGTGCCAAAGAAATTATTTTGATCCTCAAGATCGCCAAGTGGCATGAGAGGAGAGCATACACATTTGATGACAAGTTGCAAACCACAAAACTCAAAAGACATTTGTAAATTTTAACCTTTGGTTATGATGAAACAAGCACTTGTATATTTTAAACTAATGATGTTTTATGCATGTTCATTTTATATCCCATGAGAGTAATATGCAGTTTGTTGTTCTTTTTAAATCCTCATGAATGTGATATGCATGTTCATTTTATCCTTATGATCTTGATGCAAGTTGTAGTTGTTGAAAACAAACAAAATAAAACAAAATTGCTTAAGCTTAAACTAATGAAAAGCTCACTTTTTTTGTTTGTTTCTAAAGAAACAATTTTTTGTGAATCTCCTTAGATCCAAAGCCACACGTTAGAAAGAAACAATTAGCACACAAAAACCCTAACCTACTTGAAAACCCAAAAGGAAAAACTTGAATAAAACTGAAAACATAAATTTGTATACCTAACTAGGCGATTGCGTCGTTTGGGTCTGCAAATGTGTTATTGTAATGCATCATTCCAAAATAGTTGCATCGTGATTTAAAATTCAAGTCTCCCACCCATAGATGCGTCATTCTTTTTTAATCCAACTTCCTGCCAAACAGTTGCGTCGTTCTTCTTATCAGTTGCGTTGTTTCTTTGCAGTTGTGTTGCTGCGCATCTCAATTGTGTTGTTCTATATGAAAACCTACAAAAACAAAGAAAAAAGTCATACGGATCCTGCAAAAACTTGTCCTCATGTCAGGTTCACCAATGTAAGATGGGTAAAAATGATATAGCCTAGATTCTAGTGACAACCACAAAACTTCTAAGCTAAAAATCCAATCTAAAACAAGAGAAAACAATCAAAACATAAGGAAAATGAAAGCATCAAATGAAATCACTCCCCATGTTTGAAATTGAATTACTTCCCTTGTCTCTCCTCATTCTTCTTTTGCAAATATGCCATTAGATTTTGTAGTAGAAATGTGCAAATACCTACAAATTGTAAGTAAGAAAGTTGGAGATAAGTGGTTGTTAACTTGAAAATGGAGGAGAAAGGCTTCTTTTATAGACAACCATTCAAGTGGATGGATGAGATTGAGATTCTAGAAATATGCCAAGATCAATGGTTGAGAGGACACCAAGATTAGCAAGAGCCCAGAGATGATCGACGGTTGAGATTCGAAAATGAGATAGTGGAGGAAGAATATGTAGGAATTAAAAATTGATATAATTAATTCATGAGAAGGAATCTATGGACAAGTGGAGGCATAAATAATTTATCTGGGGAAAAGCCAAGTGGGCATTTAATTAAAATAATTTATGTAATAATTTTAATTAAGAGGAAATGGGAAAAGACCATTAAATAATTAATTTGAGTTAATTATTTAATAAAAGGGAAGCATTGGGAGATAATTAAATAATTTTGACAATTATTTAACTATAGATGAATGATGATAAACAAATAATTACATAAATGGTAATTTATTTAATTATTGAAGAAAAGGGGGAATTAGCAACACAATTAATTTATTTAATTGATCAAGATAGAATAAAGTTCAAGAAGTTAATTAATTAAATAATTAAAATTATTTAATTAATAAAGGAATATGATCAAGAATAATTAAATAATTAAAATAATTTAATTATCCAAAGAAGAAGACCAAGAAAAATGACGCTTGCAGACTAAGACATTTTTCAGTGTCTACAATGTGTTACATATTTTTTGCTTTAGCTCAAATGGAGGAGCTGGTTGATTGTTATTTAACATTAAGTAGAATTGCAGTGTCATGTTTGAATGCGGTTTCACATCATTATCATTATGCATTGAATATCAGTTATGCATTTTAGTGAGGTGGAGTTGTAGAGTGCCATTTAGATTTTGCAGTTTTAAAAGAAAGACATAATTGAGTACATGTGCAAAATAGCATTTCAGATCCTTTTATTCATTTCAAAAAGAACTCATATTTTTACAAGGCTTCATTTGATTTCACAATCTGAATAGTATTACAACATTGCATAAAATGCATTTTCTTTTCAACTGAAAAGAAAAATTGAAATCAAAGATCCACACAAGCCGTGGATGTAACTGTGACTGTGACAACACATTCCTAATAACACGTTGCACTACTAAAGATGCGAAAGGAAAAACACATAAGTGGCAACATAGTCATCATTGCCTGATTATCGACACTTGATGTTGAATGGTGCACCTCGTCGTCTCGAGCTTTGTCGACCTGTAAGAGGGAAAGAGGGGTGTCATTGGCTCCGACTATAATGTAACCTATATGATACACTGAAAATAGTACAACATACTATTAGCAATGCATTGAAACAATCAATCACATGGCAAAAAGTTCATGAAATAAAGGAGAGCTTCGTAGGGTTTCTACAAAGCAAAAAGATTACCAGTTCGAGGCCGGAACTGGGTGCTCTTGCCGCTGCCAGAAGCTTCACTAAGTATCCAGAAGTTGAGAGTCGAGCCCACAATGAAGGTCGAGCTTACACAACAGTAGATGAAGTCACATGAAATGCAATATGAAGAGACATTAGAGTGTGTTCATCACGGCCTCAAGGCCAAAATAGAGGTAAAAAAAACCATTAAATAAAGCTTACCCCTGCACAGTGAAGGAGAACAAGAGTATGAGTCGAAGCTTCCATAGTCTCCAATCGGGCTCGAACTCATAATGGCATGGAGAAGTCAAGAACAGGGAAAGATTACTGAGACACACGAGCTCGAATCCAACACCATCATAGCGGCGTTGTTCATGCAGACAGAAGTTTCCTTCTTCTCAAGTCATGGGTGTGAAATGATGATAATTAGGGTTTGACCCTGTTTTGATCAAAGCCCTAATTCGAGCCTTATGAAGTTCCAGAATGTTCATTCAAAATGCACATGTTGAATATCAAATGGTGGTCGAACCCATAATGCTTTCCTTATGATTTATTCAAACCTAAGTCTAAATCAATGATTATGTAAGGTCGAAATTCTATGCTAGGGTGATGTCTTAGGTATTGAAGACTTATTGTTTTTCCTTAGAGAAGTATGGGTTTATGCCTTAGGGTATTGTTTCAAATGAAGAGGCAATTAGGGGAGATTTATGAATGCCTTATGCTTAGTGCCATATTTTTAGGGTTCTCATTTTAATTGGTTTTATGAGAAATCAATGAGAAGTTTCGATAAGAAGAAGATTATGTAATGTGTTTTTATGATTTTTTTTGAGAAAAATCAATTATTGTAATGGAGAAATAAGGGTGATTCTTTCTTTTTGCAAAAGATTTCCAATATTTAAATTGCAAAAAATAAGGCAAATTGTAAAAATCTGCATCTTGTAAAAGCAGAATCATAAAGCCATATTCTATAAATTGCTTTATGTTTTCTTGCTATTTTTAGTAGATCTTTGACTGACTTTTCTTCTTGGTCGGATTTCAGAATTGTCTTGGAGAGATAAGGTTTTTTTTGTGCTTTTAAAGCAGATTTAGCCTATTTTTAGAGGCTTGATAGGTTCATCATAAAAACATTGTGCTTTTTTCTGCTTTTAAGCAGTTTTTTGAGTTTGTTTGAAGCCTTTTTTCCTTGAGCTTTTTCTGAGCTCGGATTAGGGTTTCCTTGAGAGTTCTTTTGATAGATTTAGTCTTTCAACTCTCCATTCTCGGTAGTTCAAATCAGAGTTTCTTGCCCTTACTCATTTTGGGGAGCTTCTAAACCTTTTGGTACTCAGTTTGGACAGATTGACACTCTTCCAGTTTTAATAGAGCAGCAAATTTCTCCTTCTTATTTTTCTATCTCAAATTTTGTAATGGCAATCTGATTTACTTGTGTTTTCAAATTGGAATCCTTTTATGTCTTGCTGTTATAGGTTGTATTTCAGAATTACATGTTTCAGGTTGCATGTTGTATTTGTTTTCCAGATCTTCATGCAAATCACTGATGGGATATGTACCAATGAGATTGTGAGGATTACTGCAATAGAGAAGTTGTTATGAGTGGTTAGGTCTGAATTCTTATAAGTTTGGTGAATCATCTTTTAGAAATAGGTTTTTATGTTCAGTTATTCTTCATCCTTTTCCTTAGAAGCAGTTTTAGAATAGAATTCATCATTCGAAGACCCAGCTCACTTTGGAGATTCCTCTTTCGCGTAGATCACCCACATCTGAAAGAGGTTTCCATGTTTAAGTAGTTTGCTGAATACTGCATTCAATAGGGTGCAAAACTATTGATAACAGTTTTTGGCACGCCTGGTGGGACATCTAAAAGTAACTTTCAGAGAATTTTAATTTTTCAATTTGCTGTTTGGTATATGCAGCAGATCTTTTCCAGCCTTTTGGAGGCTATCAATATACCCGGCGACTCCGGTTCTGTTTTCTGCATGCTAGTACAGCTCGCGTATGAGAAATATTCAAACAAGATCAAGTTCAAAACCTTTCAAGTATCAGGAGTTGTCCCCATCACGAAGGAGAGGCAGGACAACAAGAAGGCTTTTTGAAGCCCCTACAAGATCAAAGTCGACGCCTCCCAGTTTTGGTGCTCTAGTTCTGTCACCTGGTGTACCAGTACCAATCTCACAAGTACCATCAATGGCAGCACCACCGAGGTAGCATCCGTTCGCACCCTTTAATGGAGGCAGTCCATTAGATATTTCCCAACATGATGATATTCCGGTTGCAGCCCTTCGAGGACTACCATATTTCACCGGAGAAGACTACACCACACTAGTTGAACACATCCGTGACATAGCCATGTTATGTTCAGTACATAATATTACTTAAGAGAACGTTGCTCTAAGGCTGCTAGCTACGTCACTCAAGGGAAAAGCGCTACAGTGGTTCAGGGGTCTCGCTGCATATTCAATCAAAACATGGGACACTCTAGGTAGTGGTCTATACCAACACTTTGCGGATAAATTTGACAACTTATCTTTGTTAGAGCAGTTGAGTACCATTCAAAGGGTGTCGCACGAACACTTAGCGGATTTCAACTACAGATTTCAGAGGACGTGGGATAGAATCCCGGTAGCGGTAAAACCCTTACCGACACATGCATTTCTATTTTATCTAAAGGCTTTGAATAGTAAGATTGTTGTCATGACTCAGTCTATGGGTGGTTTAACGCTTCCAAATGCTTATAACATTGCTATTAATGTTGAAAATTGCCTTATTCAAGCTGGAGACATAGCTCCTAGACCCCCCATGCCCTTGTTTCCAGAAAAACAACCACCTATTCCTGTTGCTATACCCCCCTTGGCTGCTGTCCCGCTAGTTCTGGCAATAGGATATCATAGTACAGTCCAAGAAGTCGCTGCCCCAGCCTCAAATCCTAAAATGCAGGAGCTAAAAAACATATTAAAGACCGTCGGGAATGACCTTGTGACTATTAAGAAGCACGTTGGCCAAGAACATAAGCCTTATCAAGCCCCATATCAACAAAACCAGCAAAATAGGCCCGCTTTCCAAGGTGATTATCAAGCCCAAAGAAGGAATTTTAACCCTCAGCCATTCCAGCCATACAATCCGAACACAACTAGCACGTCAAAAGAGCTTGTGCCGCAAAACAATGTCGCTCAAGACTGTGACTGGTGCTACCCATGCAATCAACCCCACAACCAATTGGCTTGCGCCAACAGAGTGAGGAATCAAGCTTTAATGGTGCAGAATATATATGCTGCTTCGAAACATGTAGAGGATCAGAATCAAGAACAACAAGATAATTTAGAAGTCGCCTTGCCAAACTGGCAGAGCTCCAAATTCTGTGGCATGAATGGTAAAGACCGGCAAGATTCTCCTATTTCGGCTAATACCAGGTCTAAAAAATGAGCTATGGATCTAGGACAACAAGCTGGAAGTGCACAGTAGCAGCCTACAGTTAGTACTCAGCCTGTTTCATCAAAAGTTAACACTGCCACTCAGCCTAAAATGCAGATTCTGCAAAGGGGGCAAGAAATACCTAACAAGGAGCTGTCAAAAATGCATTCTCAGCCTGCGCAGAAGCAAAATGAAGCTGCTGTTACAAAAAACCAGCAGAAGGTAAATGTTTCATCCTTCAATATCATTGACCATCTTAAAATAGCTACTGTCAATATGTTGATATTAGACGCTCCGTAGCTTCCAGGACAGGAAAGCTTACTGCAGGATGCATTAGCTGAATTGTCTATTTCTGACAACACTAATCAAGGAGTTGCAAAGGTTGTGTTGGCTAATGACTTGGAGGAGAAAAGTGGGCAGAAGGCAAAAGAGGTAAAACCCCTCCGTTTTACTTAAGTCTGATCATAGGTGATAAAATTGTGCATAATTGTATGGTCGACTCTGGTGCCAGTAGTTCAGTCATGCCTAAAAGTTTTGCCAACAAATTAGGTTTTGTTTATGAGCCTAACCCTCAGAAAGGCGTAGTGCAATTAGATGGGTCTGCTGTTAAGACTGCTGGCATAATAAGAAATTTAGCCCTTACCTTGCATGCATCCCCGAGTTTCGCTATTCACCAAGATATTCATGTTATTGACTTACCGCTGCACTTCGCCATTTGTTTATCATGGGATTTTACAGCCAAGTTGGGTGGGTTTTTGTCTTTCGATTGGTCTCATCTATTTTTTAGAACAAGGTACGGTATGAAAGTGACCATTAAGTCCGAGCCTCTCGCCAAAGACCATATCGAACCATACTCCCCAAGCCCTATAAACGCTAATCTCTACGCCACCTCTGCAATGGAGGAGAAAACCATGACCTCAGACTGTAGCACCTAGGGAGACTACATCAGTCTCGATGAATGGGCAGCTAAAGATCACGAGCTTGATCTGTTCCAGAACACATATGAGGTAGGTTTAGGAGTTTATATGATTCGCGAGTCTGATTGCGACATGCCAAATCTTTGCAAAGAGGATGGACCGTCTTCAGGAAAAGATAGTGAGTTGTGGAAACTTTATTTCGATGGTTCGAGGAGCAGTGTTGGTGCCAGAGGTGGAGCTATGTTGATATCGCCTGAAGGAGATAAGTATTATTTAGCCTGCAGATTTGCTTTCAGCTGTTCAAATAATACAGCTGAGTATGAAGCATTGGTACATGGCCTTGAGTGGGCCCGCAAGCGAGGTATTACATGCTTGCAAGTTTATGGAGATTCAGAATTGATTGTGAATCAAGTCAGAAATTTAAATGCGGCAAAAAATGATTTACTTAAGAAATACAAGCACCGTGTATGGGATTTGATGGAAGATTTTAATGCTTTTAATATATTGTCGATTCCTCAGAATCAAAATAAGCATGATGATAGGCTCACTGCCATAGGAGCCCATTTTGATATTCCCAAAGAGATTCATAAAATAGAAGCACGTCAGTACGTGAAGATAGTGGTCAGACCTTCTGTACCTAAAAATAACGTGAGCTGGCAGGGTTTTGACAGCGATGAGAAAATCGTGAACTTTTTCATTGCTGAAGCCGAGTTGGCAGATGGAAATCAACAAAAGTGGTAGCAGCAGTATGAGGACCAGATCATGCAATTAAAGACCAATAAGCTACCAAAGGGTTTGGTGACATTAGAATCTGTCTTTAATTCAGATGATCAAGTTCAGAAGGACAAATGCAACTTAACAGTTAAAGAAGAACATTATTCAGCTATTGAAATTTTCAAAGGAAAGCTTCTCAAGCTGGGTAAGGTGTGTAGTCAAGAGGAACAACAAGCTTTCATTCTGTTATGTCAAAAATATAGTGATGTTTTTGCTTGTGAATACAAAGATTTAAGAGGTTTTAACCCTGAACTAGCTCAACATACTATCGAGCTTGAACCTGGTGCAAAGCCGGTAAGGTAGAAGCAAAGACCACTTAATCCTAAGTTGGAACACCTTATGAAGGCTGAACTGAATAAGCTAGTTGAAAGCGATATCATTTTTCCTATCAAGCACACCTCTTGGGTGTCGAATTTAGTACCAGTCAGGAAGAAGAGTGGAGAAATCAGACTTTGTGTTGATTTCCGGGATCTGAATAGAGTGTCTTTGAAAGACCATTAACCACTCCCTTCTATGGAGCAAATTTTATAGGTAGTTTATGGTTCTGACAGATTTTCTTTGGTAGATGGCTACTCAGGTTATAACCAGATTTTGGTTAAACAAGAGGATCAGTTTAAGACAACTTTCACAACCAAGTGGGGCACGATGGCCTACAAGAGGATTCCTTTCGGCTTATCAAATGCTGGAGCAACGTTCCAACGTGCTATGGATATGGCCTTTCACGACCTTATGAACAAGTTTGTTCTAGTATATTTAGATGATATTACTATTTTTTCCAGAAATTCTAATGAACACTTGGATCACTTGGAACAGATTTTTCAGAGATGCAGAGAGTTCGGAGTATATCTCAATCCGAAGAAGTGTATATTTTCAGTACACAAGGGAAAGTTGCTGGGGCACATTATCTCAAAGCAAGGTATTTCAATCGATCCTAAAAGAGTTTCTGCAATCCTCAAATTGCCATTACCAGCCCATAAGAAAGGCTTGCAAAGCTTTCTTGGGAGAATAAATTTTGGAAGGAGGTTTATACCAAATATCGCAGCTTTGCTGCAACCTCTCACTTCTATGTTGAAGAAGAACATGCCATTTAGTTGGACCAAGGAAGGCAAGAGGAGCTTTGAGCAGATCAAAGAGGCACTCGCAGCCGCTCCTACTCTCATTAATCCAAACTTAGACAAAGATTTCATTCTGTATTCTTTCAGAGGAGTTGATAGAGTTTCAGCGATGTTATGCCAGCAAAACGAGGAAGGCTTAGAATAGCCTGTTGCATTTTTTAGCCAAGTTTTGCACGATTATGAGGTAAAGTACTCTTTTGTGGAGAAACATGTTTTTTGTTGTTATAAGAAGTTTGAAGAAATTTAGACACATGCTGTCCAATAGCAAGGTTCATTTATTAGTGGCTCATTCAACTGTCAAGGATTTTATGCTTAATAAAGATATTAATGATAAGTTTGCTAGTTGGATCACTAAAGTAATGGAGTTCGATGTTGATATAAAAGTAACCAAGCTCGTTAGAGGCAAAGGTTTGTGCGAGCAAATTGCTGGAAGTGAAAACAACAGTTTAAAAGAGGCTGCAAATATAGAAATGGTATTAAATAATGATGTCTTAAGTGCTGTTCAAGCACCTCTTGCTACATGGTTGCAGCAGATGATACATTATCTGCAAACTGGCGAATGCCCTGAAAGCTTGGACAGAGCAAAAAGAAGGTACTACAGATTACAAGCCGTCCCTTATGCATTCATTGATGGCGTTCTTTATAGAAGAGATTTCCAAGGTGTTTTATTACGTTGCATTCAACCTGATCAAGTTGACAAGCTGCTGACAGAGTTTCATGATGGACCTTCTGGAGGTCACTTTGCTGCAAGAACAACAACTCTGAAAATTATGAGAGCTGGTTATTATTGGCCAGATCTGTTTAAAGATGCTATCGCATGGGTCAGAAAATGTGAGAAATGTGCATTATTTGCTGGTAAACAGAGGCTTCCACCGCTACCCCTGCACCCGATTCAGGTAGAACAACCCTTTGCTAAGTGGGGTTTGGATTTCATCGGCCCTATAAACCCGCCTTCGAGTGCAGGTCATAAGTGGATTCTTACTGCCACAGATTATTTTACAAAGTGGATCGAAAATGTTGCTTTAAAGGAAGCAAATGAGACTTCAGTGCTTAATTTTTATCAAGATTTTATCTCGAGATTTGGTGTCCCAGATTCAATCATTTCAGATAACGGTTTAGCTTTCATCGGATTAAAGATTTCAGCAGAAATAACATCTATCTGAACACTTCATCAAATTATTATCTGCAAGGTAATGGCCAAGCAGAATCCACAAATAAGAATCTGATTCGGATAATTAAGAAGACTGTTGAAGATAACCAGAGAACGTGGCATGAAAAGCTGAAGCTAGCCCTTTGGGCTGACAGAATAACTCCTAAAGGATCCACTGGTTGTTCACCTTTTGTTTTGACTTATGGCAGAGAGGCTAAGTTGTCTATTTCAATTAAATTACCAACATTGAGCTATGTTAAAGAACTGGAGTTGCTGAATGAACAACCTCTTGAAGTGAGGTTTGCACAGCTGGTTGAGCTCGAAGAAACCAGAAAAGAAGCTCTGAGATAGCTAGAAATACATCAAGCGCAAATGAAGAATACTTTTGACAAGAGGGCGAAGCCTCGTGATTTCATTGTTGGAGATCTAGTCTTCAAGTGGAATGAATTTAAAAGTAGACCTGGACGACATTCCAAGTTCGATGCAATATGGGATGGGCCTTATGTGATTACGGAATGCAAAGAACACAACACATTCCAAATTTCCAAGATGACTGGTGAGGTGCTGTCTATCCCAGTGAATGGGATCCACCTCAAACACTGCCTTTGAGATAAGTTATCTCACTGTTAGGTAGAGAAGTTTGCAAATAAGTGTGTTTCGCACATTTCATTTTAGTAGTTTGCTTTCTCTAAGCGCTGCTACGCATTGTTTTGTTGGCCACCAGGGCCTATTAGTTTGCTTTCAGTTTTGTTTCGTTTTCTTGCTGCTGTTTGGAGTGTTGCTGTTCATGTCTTCTGAGTTCACAAGAAGGGGTAGATTTGACTCCGCGCCCAATGAATTGTTTTAAAAAGCCACTAATCTATGCTTAGCAGGAAAGCATATAGCGGAATCGCCAAAATGTTACATATTTTTTGCCTTAGCTCAAATGGAGGAGCTGGCTGATTGTTATTTAACATTAAGTAGAATTGCAGTGTCATGTTTGAATGCGGTTTCGCATCGTTATCATTATGCATTGAATATCAGTTATGCATTTTAGTGAGGTGGAGTTGCAGAGTGCCATTCAGATGTTGCAGTTTTAAAAGAAAGACATAATTGAGTACATGTGCAAAATAACATTTCAGATGCTTTTATTCATTTCAAAAAGAACTCATATTTTTACAAGGCTTCATTTGATTTCACAATCATAATAGTATTACAACATTGCATAAAATGCATTTTCTTTTCAACTGAAAAGAAAAATTGAAATCAAAGATCCACACAAGCCGTGGATGTAACTGTGACTGTGACAACACATTCCTAATAACACATTGCACTACTAAAGATGCAAAAGGAAAAACACATAAGTGGCAACATAGTCATCATTGCTTGATTATCGACACTTGATGTTGAATGGTGCACCTCGTCGTCTCGAGCTTTGTCGACTTGTAAGAGGGAAAGAGGGGTGTCATTGGCTCCGACTATGATGTAACCTATATGATACATCAACAATAGTACATCATACTATTAGCAATGCATTGAAATAATCAATCACATGGCTAGAAGTTCATGAAATAAAGGAGACCTTTGTAGGGTTTCTACAGAGCAAAAATATTACCAGTTTGAGGCCGAAACTGGGTGCTCTTGCCGCAGCCAGAAGCTTCACTAAGTATCCAGAAGTTGAGAGTCGAGCCCACAATGAAGGTTGGGCTTACATAGCAGTAGATGAAGTCACAGGAAATGCAATATGAAAAGACATTAGAGTGTGTTCATCACGGCCTCAAGGCCAAAATAGAGGTAACAAAAACCATTAAATAAAGCTTACCCCTGCACAGTGAAGGAGAACAAGAGTACGAGTCGAAGCTTCCATAGTCTCCAATCGGGCTCGAACTCATAATGGCATGGAGAAGTCAAGAACAGGGAAATATTACTGAGGCACACGAGCTCGAATCCAACACCATCATAGCGGCGTTGTTCATGCAGACAGAAGTTTCCTTCTTCTCAAGTCACGGGTGTGAAATGATGATAATTAGGGTTTGACCCTGTTTTGATCAAAGCCCTAATTCGAGCCTTATGAAGTTCCAGAATGTTCATTCAAAATGCACATGTTGAATATCAAATGGTGGTCGAACCCATAATGCTTTCCTTATGATTTATTCAAACCTAAGTCTAAATCAATGATTATGTAAGGCCGAAATTCTATGCTAGGGTGATGTCTTAGGTATTGAAGACTTATTGTTTTTCCTTAGAGAAGTATGGGTTTATGCCTTAGGGTATTGTTTTAAATGAAGAGGCAATTAGGGGAGATTTATGAATGCCTTATGCTTAGTGCCATATTTTTAGGGTTCTCATTTTAATTGGTTTTATGAGAAATCAATGAGAAGTTTCGATAAGAAGAAGATTATGTAATGTGTTTTTATGATTTTTTTTGAGAAAAATCAATTATTGTAATGGAGAAATAAGGGTGATTCTTTCTTTTTGCAAAAGATTTCCAATATTTAAATTGCAAAAAATAAGGCAAATTGTAAAAATCTGCATCTTGTAAAAGCAAAATCATAAAGCGATATTTTATAAATTGCTTTATGTTTTCTTGCTATTTTTAGCAGATCTTTGACTGACTTTTCTTCTTGGTCAGATTTCAGACTTGTCTTGGAGAGATAAGGTGTTTTTTGTGCTTTTAAAGGAGATTTAGCCTATTTTTAGAGGCTTGACAGGTTCATCATAAAAACATTGTGCTTTTTTATGCTTTTAAGCAGTTTTTTGAGTTTGTTTGAAGCCTTTTTTCCTTGAGCTTTTTCTAAGCTCGGATTAGGGTTTCCTTGAGAGTTCTTTTGATAGATTTAGTCTTTCAACTCTCCATTCTCGACAGTTCAGATCAGAGTTTCTTGCCCTTACTCATTTTGGGGAGCTTCTAAACCTTTTGGTACTCAGTTTGGATAGATTGACACTCTTCCAGTTTTAATAGAGCAGCAAATTTCTCCTTATTTTTCTGTCTCAAATTTTGTAATGGCAATCTAATTTACTTGTGTTTTCAAATTGGAATCCTTTTATGTCTTGCTGTTATAGGTTGTGTTTCAGAATTACATGTTTTAGGTTGCATGTTGTATTTGTTTTCCAGATCTTCATGCAAATCACTAATGGGATATGTGCCAATGAGATTGTGAGGATTACTGCAATATAGAAGTTGTTATGAGTGGTTAGGTCTGAATTCTTATAAGTTTGGTGAATCATCTTTTAGAAATAGGTTTTTATGTTCAGTTATTCTTCATCCTTTTCCTCAGAAGCTGTTTTAGAATAGAATTCATCATTCAAAGAACCAGCTCACTCTGGAGATTCCTCTTTCGCGTAGATCACCCACATCTGAAAGAGGTTTCCATGTTTAAGTAGTTTGCTGAATACTACATTCAACAAGGTGCAAAACTATTGATAACATAATGATCAAAAGGATATGGACATAAGTCTTGTGCATACAATTTCTTCATTTTTTTAGCTTAGATATCTTGAATTTGTTGTGTGAGCGTTCTGATTTGCAAAGAAAGATCATCTTGAGGATTGTTTGGTGGTGGAGCATACGTGTTGTATTGAGGAATGGTAGATGAATTATATATGTAATTTTGATAAAGGGGTGTGTTTGCATTAAATGTATTATATGGTGTGTATGGGATGTTTTGATATTGTGGATTGAATGGTGATAATGGTTGTGGTGTGTTGTACGCTCCTTGTGAATTTTGATTCAAGACATTTTGTTGCAAATTTGCATGTGGTTGTAATACAAGCCTTGTTGTTGTTGTGCAAGCACTTGTTGTTGTGATTGTAATTGAGCTTGTTGTTGCACTTGTAAGGATTGTTGATCTTGTTGTTGTGCTTGCAATTGATCTTGTTGTTCTGTTTGCAATTGGGCTTGTTGTTGTGCTTGAAATTGAGCTTGTGCTTGTTGCGCTTGTAATTGGGCTTGTGCTTGTTGTGCTTGCAATTGAGCTTTTTTTTGTTGGTGATACATAATAGATTGTTGATGAGCCAAAGGATTTTGTCCTTGAGGTGATGGAATGGTGTTTTGATTTGGGACAATTGGTTTGATTGAATGTATTGGCTTGATGGGATGTTTTGATTTTGTGAAATAAGTGGTGGATTTTGTGGAATCATGTTGTGAGTGGCTTGTGATGGAGGATTGATTTGAATATGATATGTTTCTGATTGAAAAAAATGCAGCTGATATTGATGATGCCCCCTCGGGAGGTAAATCACTAATGATGAGAAAAATGTTGAGTTGATGATGAAATTCAGATGACGAGAGGGATGTAGTGATTTAGCTCCCGATAATTGATGAAAGAATGATGATGTATATTGCTTCTTTGGTCAATAGATAGATAAATTGTCTTGTCATCATGTTGATATGGATATAAATGATAGAATATTTGATAAATGATGAATTGATAACTTTGCTTCCCAAAATAGAAAACAAAGAGTAGATAGCTGATAACTTTGTTTCCATTGAATGAAAAATAAAGAGTAGAATGATTGATATGAATTCTAATAAATTTGCTTTCTGTGATAGAAAACAAATAGTAGATGATGTGATTGAAAACATATTTGCATTCATGACCGAAGTACAAATAGAAAGATGATTTGATTGTTGACAAGTTTGCTTTCCTAAAAAGAGAACAAATAGTAAATGATGATAGAGTAGATTGATTTGATATTCAAATAGATAGATTTTGCATTGATTTCATGATATGAGTCACTTAGATAGAGAATTTGATATGGTTCACTGATATGATGCACTGATATGGGTCACTGATAGGGATCACTGATAGATAGATATGGGTTGTGATTGCATGATATGAGGCATTGATAGATAAATTGCATGATATGAATCATTGATAGATAGAGAGATTCAGATTGACCTTTGCATAGTCAAGGTGTGTCGGGACCACACATAAATCCTGGGGCAGGAGGTGCAGGAGGCGGTGGACTTCCACCACAGAGGCTAGCTCCATTATGGGGAACCACTAGCCAACCTTGATATGTTATTTTTTTATTGATGTAGTATTATGGATGTACTTCACCTATGTATATCATTTTTGGAGCATGTACAATGTTTTTGATCATATCTTATGTACCTCTTTAGACTTTTCAGTTTCATTAGACATTGGAAATTTGTATTTATTTTTTATGAGCGATGATATGCAACAGTGATGAGTTTTGATGTGATGATGTGATGATGATATGGATATGCATATGTTTGTATATGTTATGAGATGGATTTGTGATGCTTTTGATGGTTTGATGACTAACATGATATGTAGGATGATTCATGCTATGATTACGGTTTGTGATGTGTACTAATGATGTCATGCGGGTGGATGACCTGGGATGTTTGATTATGAGAGTGTGCACGAAGATATATGATATGTTTATGAAAAATGATGTGGAAATGGAATGTATGCATGGAATGTTTATTTTTGGAATTTTCAAATGCAAGAAATAATGATGATGTGATGAAAAATGGATGTTGTGTTTATGAGATGCATCATGAATTTGTAGTAACTATATGAGTTAGGAAAAGAAATGATATGTGAAATGAGTCAAATGTTTATGGGAAAAATGTCATGATAGATAAATGATATGAAAATGATAGATGAGTGCAATAATGGGATGAAATGTATGATGGTATGATGATAAAATAATAATGATAATGAGATGAAATGATAATGATGATAAAAGGATAATGAGATGTTATGAAATTGATATGAAATGATAAAGGATAAATGAAATGAAATGATGATGAAATGATAACTGTAATGAAATGATGATGAAATGATAAATGATAAATGATAATGAAATGAAATAATAAATGATAATGATATGGAATGATGATGAATTGATAAATGATAAATGATAATGATATGTATAGGACCCAGATGAAATGATAATGATAATGAAATGATGATGAAGATGAAAGATGATAAATGTCTGAATGTCCTCCACAACTAGTCGAAAGAGACATGACAACCGTTGATGTTATTGGTCAGCCCTTTAAAACTCTGATGCAAATCCAATATGCAGATATGTACAATGATCTAAATGAAATGCAACAAAATGAAACCAACAGTTTGTTGAGCCTTTTGTTAGCATTCTTGAATCATCATAGAGCGTTTTAAAATGTTGGAAGTATGTACAAGCATCAGAGGGGAAATTAGCACCAATGATGACCTGAGTACAACTTTCATGATTTTTGATAGAGCAAGTGAACACAAGCATCGAGGTATAATTGAACTGAGATGACCTGAGCATTTCTTGCATAAACAAACAAAGATTAACCACTTTTTGATGCAAATTTGGAACTGTCATCAATGATACATTTGGAAAATGATGTGTCGTGACATATTTGCAACAGATTGATAGTTAACCTCAAAACAATAGACAAAGAAAAATCATCCTCTTTCCTTGCCACTCTAGTTCAGAACATCATCGAGTGTGCTCCAAAGGAATGATATTGAAATTCAAGCAACCATTGTTTAAAAATATAATACTGCTATTCCAAACATTATTCAGATTTTAGATCATCCAGATATGAGTCATGATATGGTACTTGCTGAAAATTGTTGTGATATGGATCAATGATGGGATAGTTGTTCATGTGATTTGATTGTTTGTTCGCATGATCAGATGTTACGACATTGTCTAGCTATTTCAGTAAACTCAGAAATTTGATTGTCCCCAGTATGTCAACATTTGCCCCCAGTATTGGCACAACTTGCTAAAATGAATATGTACAACGATCAAGCCATGGTAAGACATTATCACTCTAGGAAAATGATGGAATCGTGATGTTATTATGGTCCTAGAATGACGCATGAAAGGAAGGCTAAGAAGTTAAGTGCAAAACATGAGCTAATCGATGGAGAGCTACAAATAGCGTCTGTTTGCCAAATTTTCACTATTTGTGTTTATTGCATTTTTTGATTTCTTTTTGATTTTTTTGTATTTTTTGTGTCACCCTATGACAATATTTTTGATTTTTTTTCTTTTTTTTTTTAGGACTTTTTATGATGTTTTTTGTATTTTTTCAAGACTTTTTTTTGCTGTTTTTGTTGTTTTTTTAGGAATTTTTCTACTATTTTTGTTTTTTCAGGACTTTTTCTACTATTTTTGTTATTTTTTTAGGACTTTTATAGATGATGATAACTACTTCAGACATAATAATTTTTCAGGTGCATGTTGTTGATAGGTTCGTCAAACAGGTTCCCTTCTGGTGTTGATAGCTTGTATGCTCCTAAACCGTATACTGCAATAACCACATATGGTCCCAGCCAATTTGGTTCAAACTTTCCTTTCTTCTCTCTATCTTGCTGATTGCGTGGGTTTTCCTTTAGAACAAGATCACCAACCTGAAAGGTGTGTGGCTTGACTTTGTGATTATAGCTATGAGACATCATCTGTTGATATGCTTTCAAATGATCAGCTGCTCGTTGTCTCTTCTCATCAAGGAGTTCCAGCTCTTGCAGTCGGGAAACTCTGTATTCATCATCTGTTGTGAGACCTTTCAGTGATACTCTAAGTGATGGAATCTCAACTTCTAGAGGTAAGATGGCTTCTGCCCCATAAACAAGAGCAAACGGTGTTGCTCCTGTTGGCGTTCAGACACTAGTTCTATAGGCCCATAATGCGGGATTGAGTTGAACATGCCAATCTTTCCCTACATCATTCATAGTCTTCTTCAAGATTTTTAGTATCGTTTTGTTCGAGGCCTCTGATTGGCCATTCCCTTGTGGATAGTAAGGTGTTGAATATCTGTGCTAAATATGGAATCTCTCACAAAGTTCATCAACATCCTGATTCTTGAATGGTCATCCATTATCTGTGATGATGGAGTTGGGAATGCCATACTAAAAAATGAGATAATTGAGTATGAACGATGATATTTGTTTTTTGGTAACCTTAGTGAGAGGTACTACCTCAATCCACTTGGTAAAGTACTCTATCACTATGATGATGAATTTGTGTCCGTTTAATGATGAAGGATGAATCTTACCAACTAAATCTAACCCCCATTGAGAGAATGGCCAGGTTGGCATGAATGGTTGTAGTTCTTGTGCAGGAGCATGAATGAGATTCCCATGAATCTGGCATTTTGAGCATTTCTTCACAAAAGTGAATGATTCCCTCTCCATAGTTGGCCAGTAGTAACCCATTCTAATCAATTTATTGGATAAGGTCAGTCCACTCGAATGAGTACCACAAATGCCACCATGAACTTCTTGTAAAGCCTGTCAAATTCATCATGTTCAAGACATCAAAGTAAAGTACCATCAAGACCACGGCGATAAAGGGTGTCAACGAGAAGAGTATAGTGAGAGGATTGGTGAATAAAATTGTGCTTTTGGTTACGGGATAAGTCAGGTGGTAAGATGTCATCTTTTAGGTAGGCATAAATCTTGCCATACCAAGGTGAATCAGATCCTACCAAGTGGCAAATGATTTGGATTTCAGGTGCGTCATAGGAAGGTGTAAATGATTGTTCCACCGGAAATTCATAGCGAGCCTGATTTTCTGTGAGTTGCAATAATGATGTGATCGTGGCCATGGCGTCAACAACTTTGTTATCAAGTCTTGGAATCTGTATGAACTTGATATCCATGAAGTACTTCTTGAAATCGTCAACTATTTTCTTATATGGCAACAATTTATCATCTTTGGTCTGATAATCATCATTGATTTGATTAATGACTAACTATGAGTCACCATAAACTTGTAGTTTTGTGATCCTCCATTCTAGTGCGATCTTGAGCCCAGTGATTAAAGCTTCATATTCAACTATGTTGTTAGTGCATGGAAACATTGGCCTATATGACCGAGGAATGATATTTCCTTGAGGGGTGACAAAAAGTATGCTTGCCCCTGATCCGTGTTGAGTGAAAGAACCATCAAAGTATAAAGACCAAGGTTGCTTTGATTTTGCAGTGAAGACATCAGCGTCTGGAAATTCAATGTGCATGGGATGCTCTGCTTGTAGTGGTGCTTCAGCTAGTTGATTAGCGAAAACTTGTCCTTTGATTGCTTTGCAATCAACATAATGAATGTCAAACTCACTTAGGATCATGACCCATTTTGCTAGCCTTCTTGTCAATGTAGCTTTGCTTAACAGATACTTGAGTGGATCAATCTTTGCAACAAGATTGATTGTATGAGTTAACATGTAGTGCCAAAATTTTTGTGATGCAAAGACTACTGTGAGACAAGCCTTTTCGATGAAAGTGTAGTTGAGTTCATGACCTGTTAGCATTCGACTGATGTAATAAATTGCTCGTTCCTTTCTTGTAGAGTCCTCTTGTGCTAATAATTCCCCCAAAGATGTCTTTGTTGCAACAATATATAAGATTAGAGGTTTTTCTGGATTTCGCGGTACTAGAACTGGTGGGTTCATTAGGTATTGCTTGATTTGTTGAAAGTACATTTCACACTTGTCATCCCACTTGAAAGGAACTTTTTTATGCAATAGATGTGTGAAAGGTAGGATTTTATCTGCCAGCTATGCAATGAACCTTCATAGAGATTGAAGTCATCCCTATAATGACCTCAACTGACTGATATTCCTTGGTGGAGGCATTTCCATGATCGCTTGCACCTTGGCAGGATCTACTTCAATTCCTTTTGCTGATACTATGTATCCCAAGAGTTTTCCAGATGTGACCCAAAAAACACATTTCTTGGGGTTGAGGCGAACTTTGAACTTTTTCAACCTTACAAATATTTTGGATAACACTTCGAGATATCCTTCTCTTGTGTATGAATTTTCCAATATGTCATCTACATAATCTTCCATGAATGTATGCATCATGTCATGAAAAATTGTAGTCATAGCTCTTTGGTAAGTAGCCCCAACGTTCTTCAGACCAAAAGGCATGACATTCCAATAGTAAGTTCCCCATGGAAATGTAAACGTTGTTTTATCCTGGTCTTCAGGTGCAATCTTGATTTGGTTGTAACCAGAAAAACCATCCATTAGTGAATACATGGCATGAGCAGCTGTTATATCAACTATAGTATCAATGCTTGGAAGTGGGAAGTCATCCTTAGGACATGATTTATTAAGATCTCTGAAATCTATGCACACTCTGACACTTTTGTCAGGCTTGGACACAAGAACGATGTTGGAGATCCATTCTACATAGTCGATCGATCTTATAAATACCTCATGAAGGAGTTTTTGGAGTTCTTCTTTAAATAGTAGTGCAACATGAGGATGCATCTTTCTAAGTTTTCGTTTCATAGGTTTAACTCCCGGTTTGATGGAAAAGTGATGCATTATAAGATCAGGATCAAGACCTGGCATGTCTGCATAAGACCAGGAAAAGTTGACTTGATTTTCTCTGAGAAATTCCATGAACTCAAGTACCTCTTTATCTGTCATTGATGCAGCTAATTGTAGGATCCTTGGTTTTTTTGTAGTTTCAAGATTAACTTCTTTTGTAGGATCAATCAAGATAGGCGATCGCTCATGATAGTGCTCTAGGAGAGTTTCAAGTATCCCATCATCTGGTGCCTCAAAATTTTTTTCACCATCTGATAACCTCTTTGTTTTATCTTTTGTTTGATCTAACATTGACAGATTCTGGTTTTCACCATTAGATCTTTCTTTTTGACTTTTATTTTTGCAGCTAGGAGACTTGACACTCTCTTGATTAAAGACTCTATGCCAAAAATCGCTAGTGGACCAATCATTTTTGTTGTCTGTGGAAAGGAATTTCACAATAGATTCATTGCTTGAAAACATAGGTATATCAATAAGTTCAGATAGATCCCAATTAATGAGATCGGGATAGATCAAAGGTAACGAATCATCGGGTTGCATGAAATAAGCTATGGTTATGGTCATAACGGAGTTGTCTGTAGGATCTGAGGTATGAGGTAGATCAAAGATGGTACTGTTATCACGATAGTCTTGTTCGATTAAATCTGACTTGGTGTCACTAGAATCATAGTCACCTTGTAGTTCAGATTCTTGCGGTTGGGACCTTGACCCTTCACCTTCGATTAGAGTTGGGGTGTACTTGTGTACCACATCAACCTTTTTGTCCCTCTAGAACTCATTATTGTGGACGGTGTCCCATTCATATTCACCAGAGTCTATGTCAGAGTTATTATCCACGAAATTCTGGATTGCTATCAAACATGCTTCTCTTGTATCAGACCCTTCTTGCAATGTGAGAACAATATCATGCAACTACTTAGATGTTACTTCTTTTAAGTTAGTATCATAGCCCAATCCTGTTTTATCTTTTGCAGCAAGTCTTAGAAGGTGAATAGGCTCAACTACTCCTTTTCTTTTTCTGATAGGACCATTACCATCATAGCCCATCCTTTGCATGATTGAATATCCTTTACCATATTGATCAGTAGGTAGTTTGACGTTAATAACTATTTCATCTTCATCTTTATAGAGCCAACTTAGAACTTATCTATCCTCAAAATCTTCCATGGGGAAATTTTCTTTGATAAATCGTCCATTAAACTTTGTATTTGGCTTTGTTGGTGGTTGCGTTGATGTTGATGCTACAAATATCTGATGTTGCTTGATAGAAGGTTGTCCATGTGACCGAGGCAATATAGGTAGATTAGAAAGACAAAGAGAGTACTCCCCTACTCCGTTGTCCTTGAACCGTAGTTGCTTGTCAAAGCTTTTGGTTAACTGATTGATTTTTGTATCAACTTTGAGAGAAGTATTAGTAGGAGCCTCTCGATTGTTGGGAACCAAAGTATCTTGACTAGCTTTGATGTTTGCACAAGTCTGACTGTTCGAATTATCAGTTGGTATTGTGATCTCTTGTTCGTCATAAGGAAACTTAAGACATTGATGATATGTGGATGGGACATCTTGCATTTCGTGGATCCAAGGACGACCCAACAAGATGTTGTATGCAAGATCACGATCTAACACTTGACTGAAAGTATTCTTGATAACAAGTCCCACTCTAATCGGCAACATGATTAAACCCTTGGATGCTCTTTCCTCATCATCGTAGGCTTTAATAGTAATCTTTCTTCTGGGATCAATGGAGTCCTCAAAAAATCCTAAAGCCTTAACTAACTTCATGGTACATATGTTCAAACCAGCACTTCCATCTATTAGGACGCGTCTGACACGAAACTTGTGGATCATGACTTCTAAGTATAATGATGAATTATGGGGATGTGTCATGGAAATGTCATCTTTCTCGGAGAATGAGAGGCATGTGGGTGAGGAAAAGTGTTCCACCATGGCTTGAAATCAGTCCACATCTAGATCAGTGGATACAGTTGTTTCAACAAGGGCCTTTTCTAGAATTTCCTTGTGTGTTGGGGAAATCTTCAGGAGTTCTAAGATAGAAATCTTAGCAGGAGTTTTTCAAAGTTGATTGACTAGGTCATATTGATGTTAAGGCAGGGGTACAGTGGACTTTGAAGAAGCACCTCTTAAGAAAACCTTAGCTTGTGCTCTTGTTGTTGCGTTGACCTCTCTATATTCCATCTTTTACTTAACTTTTATAACATTGACCCGCTCGTCATTAGTGTAGATATGATTGATTGTTGATATGATTCACACTTTTTCCAGAAGACTCACCCTTTTGATAATTGGGAAAAGGGTTACGAAATGCTTGGTGGTCTTCGTTTGATTGTTGGTGTCCTATTGTGATGGTGTCATTTTCGATTAAGTCTTGGACTTTATTTTTCAGGGCTTGAAAATTATTTGTGTGATGGACCTTGCATCGATGATAATCACAATAGTATGCATCATTCCATACTATTGGAATGATGCATACTATTGTGATTATCATCGATGCATACTAGTGTGGATTTGTGTTCAAGGTATTTCCTAAGGCATTGTTGTTGTTATCATTTCCACGGTAACCTTGATTTTTGGCATTCCCTTGATTGGGAGTAAAAGTTTGATTCACATTATTCCTCAGAGGAGGAGGATTGTTTCCTTGGTTTGTGACCGAGTTGACATTGTTATAGTTATTGTTGCGAGGAGCACTTGGAGTACTAAGAACAAATGGCTTAGTCGAGACATGATTTGCATCTAACCACCATCATTCACCACATTTTTGTTGCGCGTCCAAAACTTAGATTTGTCGTTGTGGTGATTTGAAGAGCTAAGATTGTCCTTGTCAAGTTTTATTATCCCTCTCTGGACCAAGGCACTCTCAATGGTGATGGCATTTTCAATCAATTTCTAAAAAGAGGGAGGACAATGAAGATTAAGATGATAGCTCATCTCTTGATCTAAGTTGTTTAGGAAAGTGGTGATCTTTTCCTTTTCAGGAACATGATGTGGGTACCTAGCGAACAATCTTCTCCATCTCTGAAGAAATGTAATGAATGGTTCACCAGGTTTCTGTTTAGCTTTGCAAAGATCAATCATGGTTATTTGATGTTGTATGTTGTAGGAATATTGTGATATGAATTCGTTAATGAATTCCTCAAATGTCTTGAAAGGCGATGAATTTTTTGATAGCCATTCCATAGATTGGCCTCCAAGACTCTTAGGAAACAAACACATCAAGTATGTGTCCTCATGAGAAAACTCTAAAGTCATATTTCAGAAGTCTCTAATATGATCGATTGGATCCGATTTCCCATTATAACGATCAAACTTTGGGATTTCACAATGTTTGGGAAATGGGATCATGTTGAGACGTTAGTCAAAAGGATAAGGACATATATCATCAAGAGCGTATGTCTTTGTTGTGGCTCCCCTTGTAGATCTCTAATTTGTCCTTGTAGTGCTTTAACTTGTTGAGTCAAGGCACTAAGATCAGACAAGGGTGTTTCATCAGGATTACTCTTTATGTTCTCAGTATCAAAATCATGAGGCAATTTAGCTCCCTTGTCAGCTAGATATAGGAAATATTTTTCTTTATTGCGCTCCAAAATATTTTCTAAGGATTTGTGGAATTTGGGATCTTGCTCAGCCTCTCTAAGACGCTCTTCATCTCATTCATCATCACTATCTATAGGATTTTTTCTCACATCCCTGTATTTGTGGAATGGATTTTCTTCTCTTTCACCCATGTTGTCGTTAAAAAGTGGATTTTGACTCACACTATAAAGGGGACTATTACTCTCACCTTCTTCTTGAGTTCTTTAGGTATGATCCTCTTGTTGAATATCCTCTTTTAGCTTATTGTATTGAGATCTTGTAAAAATAGGCATATGATTTTGAAATATTCTTCTAGACTTAGATCACAGTTTGATAAGTGCGAAAATGATGATGTCTTGATCTGATAAGATGAAAATCCTATGATATGATCAAAGATGTTCCTAACTCTTGATTGTGGCTTCCAATGATGAAGGATATCAGAATCCTGTTGGGCAAGTTGAATCAAGAAATCAGAAATTTGTTTGAAAGGTGGACTTTTAAGATTGATCCTTATTTTCGAAGAATGATAAGTATATCAAATAGCCTAATTAAGATCATTGAAGGATTTGACTAGGATGTTTTGGATATTCAATAGAAGGTTGTGGTAGATAATCGAACTCAAGAGTCTGATTGTGATTGTGTCATTGAGATAGAGCTCTTCTTTGGAAATATGCTCGTGAATATAAAGGTTCTACAGCGTACTCATCAGTAAACCCCCTAGCAAAATCTTGGTATCTATGGAGAAACTCACGGTGATGAAGCAAGATGTTTCAAATTTTATACAAAAATTTCCTTCGTTGTAAGGTTTTCTTGTAACCTAGATGTTTCTTGGGTTTTTTTGATCCTATTGGAAATCGATTTCCTCACAAATTTGGTGGATTTCCACTCTCTAGGCATGAGAGAAATGTCGATATGCTACTGGACTGAGGGTGCTATAAACTCAGATTTGTCAAAAGCAACAATTTTGGAAAAGTGACAAATGTGCTACTATGTACCCTATATGCATTGCAGAAACAGGCATATGCGCTAGAGAAACAGTTAAATGTGCTACAATAGGCATCGTATGTGCTACTCTGTGTCCCATATGCGCTACAGAAAAAATGTTTTGTCAGTGACCCAAAAATTGTTTTCAGAATATCCAGCCTATGTGCTAAAACACTCAATGTGCGAAAATAGATTCTAAATGCGTTGAAATAATCAGTGAATGCACTAGAACAGACCTTATATGCACTAAGATATACCCTAGATGCACTAAAACAGTTTTCCAGAACAATTTTTTTTTCAACAGTTGTGAGCAGTTTCAGTTGAAATTCATGTTCATTTTGGATGATCTTTTATCTGAATTAGTGTGATTGAAAACACAACAAACACTTTGAAAATAGTTGTTCTTAAGCCCTATACTAAACATCAAATGTATGTTCAAAATGTTTTTCAAAAAGTGTTTTCACAGGTTTTGCACATAAAAGACAATTCAAGTAGACTCGCTCTTAGTACTCAAGTAGGTCATCATAATAGCCACAACCCACATCTTAGAACTGTGTCGACTCACACAGCCGTGTCACCCTCAAAGGGGTGCCCATTTTTTTGTCTTTTCCAGGCGCGTACTCAGAGTGACAGAAGTGGATACCGGATCCCCTGAGCAAACGGTCATTTGCAGTTATATGGTGTTTCTTGGGGGTAGATTCTTCCCTCCCCTTGCACTATGATTATTAGGATGTTTGGAAACTGACACAGTTGGCTACTACACTAGGTTCGTAGTAAGGGTTTTTGTTTGGTGCGGCAATAATAAACTCCCTCAGGAGACCTCCCAATCTTTAGAACAAAGGCTTTAGGGATGGTTATCTTGCACACTACCGGCAAAAGTGGGTTTCCCCAGATTTGCTTTTAATTTTATAGTGGGGTGGAATAGCCTGGCTTTGGCTTGAACCCACTTGGGTCGTTCCTCTTGGGTGAGTACTTTTTCCCACAAGAGCAAGCCCTCTAAAGGATGTAATAAAGCATTAAAATTGTATAGAATTGAAAAGGCAAGTTTGGTATTCTGATCACCCAATTAAGGGGAGAGCATAGACCTATTGCCACAGACAAAGCAATCAAAGTTATTTTTCCCAAATGACAATGATTTAATCTATGTGAAGATGTTGCTTCACAACAAGCATGGGATTCATTTTAACTGCAAAAATTAATGTGTGGTGACTATCCTAGGATTGCTTCTTTTTAAATTCCATGTCTATCCTAGGATTGGTTCATTTTAAATTGTTGTGTCTACCCTAGGGTTGCTTCTTTTTAACCAGAAAAAGCTCTGTTTGTGGAAGGCGTCAGACTCATAACTTTGTTTAGTTACAAACTATAAGTGCTAAAATATCATACAAAAGAGCTAAAACAAATAGTCAATGCGCTAAAACAAAACCCATAAGCGCTACAAAAAACCTTAAATGCACTAAAATAAATCCTAAATGCGCTAATCTAAGAATGTAATTTTATTTTATTTTTACAATTTTAAATGAAGTGAGCTAAATGGATGCACCTTTATGTTCCCTATATGTGTTGAAACAGTTCCTGGATGCACTGAAAGACCTGCAAAAACACTGAAAGAAGCCTTGGATGCGCTAAATAAACGTACAGATGCGCTAAAACGTGATTTTTTTTCAAAAGCTGAACTTCAGAATGTGAAAACCTATCAGAAAACCTACAAGTAGATGTTAAAAATGGGGCAAAGGCCCCACGGTGGGTGCCATAAATGTGTGATCAATTTTAGAGTGTGCAATAAATAATGAATGTAAATTAAAATAAAATCAAACACACCGATAAGACATTATAACAAAAACAGAAAATAAAATACAAAAGAATGCAAACTTGGTATTCTGTCGTTGATGTCATCCTATCGTCCTCTATCTCTAGTGTTTTTGTCGATTCCAGCTTACTCTCAGATTGTGTGCTAGGCTCAACAAACGGTCTTCCTAGAGAATGAGATTGAAGATGAATGCATGCAATGCTAAGATATGATTAACATGTTCTTAATATTAAAATGAAAGATTACAAAATTATGAAAGCTAAAGATGATAATAACAATGCTAAGATGCTAGAATGCTAAAATGCAAGTAATCTCTAATTAGAACCAATGCTTGGATTTGCAACGGTATTTATAGAGTTTTCAAAAGCTTCTGATTGGATGATGTGATCAATGGCTGTGAAAATTCCTGGCAGATCGAACGGTCGAAGATGGATAAGACTGGAGAGAAAAATAGAAGAAAACAGAAAGCAGGATTTGTTTCTTCTTTCATGTAAAAGATAAGATGAGATGATAAAGATGAATTGTAAAAATCATCTTTTTGTGAGATTGAAGAAAGATTTTGAAGATAATCAAATTCATTATTCAATTATTGGTGACATGAAAGATTTTCTTAATTAAATAAAATATTTAATTATGATTTGAAAAAATATGAAGGATATTTAATTAAATAAAGATATTTAATTAAAGATATGAAGAGATAATATGAGATGATAAAAATCATCTTTTTAGAGGATTTTGGAAAGATTTAAGAAGAGAAATAATGAATTATAAATTCAATTATTTATTTATGGAAGAGATAAGATGAGATGATAAAAAATCATCTTTTTAGAGGATTTTGGAAAGATTTAAGAAGATAAATAATGAATTATAAATTCAATTATTTATTTATGGAAGAGATAAGATGAGATGATAAAAAATCATCTTTTTAGAGGATTTTGGAAAGATTTAAGAAGATAAATAATGAATTATAAATTCAATTATTTATTTATGGGTGGCATGGAGATTTTTCTCAATTAAATAATCATTTAATTAAGATTTGAAGAATAATAAAAGATTTCATAATTAAATAAAATATTTAATTAATTAGAAGAAAGATTTTGAATAGGAGAAAAGAAATATTTTAAATTTAATTAAATCAAAAGACTTAATTAAATTCAAAAGGTGATAATTAATTAAGATAAATAAAGGGTATTTATTTAATTAATTAAGTAGACATATGAATGTGAAATAATTAAATAAAGTGAATTTATTTAATTAAGGTGGAAGAATAAATTGAATGAAAAATATAATTAAATTAATTAAATTTAATCATATGTAGAGGACTTTAGAGAAATTAATTAAATAATAAATATTTAATTAAATCTCAGGATTAATTAGACATGACCAATTTTATGCATATACAATAAGAAGGATAGGGGTATGTGCAGGATCATGGTGGGCCAAAAAGTGGCAATCAGGAAAAAAACACGTCTTTCATCGACCCAAAAACGCGAAAATACCGTGTTGACTTTTTTTAGGCTCGGGTGTCAGTACACACCACCAAAGCAAACGCCAATCCTAGTTTTCCATATCGGATATCTGATTTGTAAAAAGCATATATATACAAAATCTGTCGCTGTTTTAAAGTCATTTGATAGTCAACAACCCGCGGGTAGTAAGGAGGTTCTTCGTGTAATGAATATCCGATTTCGCCAATATCCGATTTGAAAAGGTAAGAATTTTGATTTTGATTTGCTTTGATTCAATTTTGAATTAGATTTGGATAATTTCAAATATTTTTTTGTGGATTTTTTTAAAAAATAGGTTTTTTGATTGAATTTTTATGAAAAAATTGAGTTTAGAATGGATTTTGATTAAAAAAATGAATTTTTTTGTGATTTTTTTCAAAATAGGGTTTTGATTGAATTTTTATGAAAAATCTGAATTTAGAATGGATTTTGATAAAAAAAAAAATTGTGGATTTTTTTTCAAAATAGGGTTTTTGATTGAATTTTTATGAAACAATTGAGTTTAGAATGGATTTTGATAAAAAATATGAATGTTTTTATGGATTTTGATTTAAAAATAGTGTTGCTTATGTATTTGTATTAAAAATTAGAGAATTATTTGATAGATTTTTGTTAAAAAGTAGGGTTTTTTTTGGATTTTTTTAAAAAACTAGGGTATTTTTATAATATTTTCATTTATATTGTCTAATTTTAATTATATTAATTATTTTTTATCTTTAATCAGGCATTATGGCTGTTGAGAATGGGAATGCACAAATTCCACCAGTTGAGAATGAAAATCCACCAGCTGAGAATCAAAATGCAGAAATGCCAAATGCTCCACCACCTCTATAGCCATCAATTGAAGACTTAATTTGAAAAATTGGAGCAATTGAGGGGCATTTGTGATGTTTATAAGAAAATCCCTTGATTATCACGTATGTCAACCACATTGACAGGAATAATTACAAATATAGAAACCGTCTCCACCCAACATAATGCCTTTCATTCGTGGCGAGAAACCATGAGGGAATATTATGCATGTGGATTGTCTTATGATGATGTGAAAATATTTCAAATAAAAAATCCCAAATAGCTCTTTATTTTTTAACCCTAGCACTAGTTTGCCAGTTAATGTTAACAAACCAAAACTTTCTATAAAATGGTGCACGCATAGGGGCATAGTAGATAACTTTTAGGATTGTTGGTGTATGGTTTTTGGTAAACCACCCAACAATAATCTTGATGTACCTTTTTATTTTATTAAAAAATTATATGCTGAGTTTTTGTTAGGGCATCATGTCAATTACTTTGACATTAAACCCTTCCAGGGCGTTGGTGGAGGTATGCCCCAGGATAGGCCAGGGGTAGCTAGAGTAGTTAGGTGCCCACATGTTCCCTGTTCTCCCCTTCCTCTGCCACCTCTAGTACAACATCTAGATATTACGGAGGATGCAGCCACAAAAACTATCTAGGCCATTCACTCTTTGAGTGGTCTTTTGGTTTCCCATGCTTCTTCAGTAGCTCAGCCACATTCTGGTGATCTTGGCGATGGATCCATTGCTACTACATCATCCTCCTCGGGTTCACATATTTGTGTGCCACATATTTGCAATATGTGCCAGTAGATATGTTTGGGTCCTATTGTACAACCCCTTGAGCATCCATTAGACACTTCTGATTATGATATCCAGGATGTGGAGATTATAGCAGATCACACGCAGGGGAGTGGAGCACACCCTATAGAGTCCTCTCCTGCTAGAGAGGTGGACATTGGAATAGTTACACAGACACAGGTAACATTTAAGGTGTAAATTCATAACTTGCATTTTTTTAAAAATGAATATTAATAAGAGATAGTATCAAGTACTAATATTTATTTACATGGTCTATTTAACAGTTAATGTCTGAGAAGGAGCTCACATGGGTGACTGATAGCACCCTTGGGCCATTTCATTTGGCCTTGAGCTGCACACAATATGTATTTTCGCACTCACTCATTTACATTTTTTTACTGTATACTTGCTTGTCATTTGAATTGTCATTAATGAAATTATATATTAACTTATATGTTTATCTTATTCTCTGCTTGTAGGAAACACCTAGTGTGAGCAAGGTGCGATGCTCTTTAGACTATGGAGGCACAATTTTAGATAAGGGAAAGGTAATTGAACTCAAATTTGATTGAATTAAGATTTATAAGATCTTTATTGATTATGCATACATTGACATAGATTCATAGTTTCATAAGTACTTGTCATTTTTATGTATAGGCGGTTGTGAGCTATACATCATTGTTGATAAGTGCCACAACACCTGAAGGAGTAGGTATTCGAACACCTGAAGGAGGAGGTGTTGAAACACCTCAAGGAGGAGGTGTCGAAACACCTAAAGGAGATCCAAAAAAAGATCAGCCTAAAGAGGTATGTGTTTATTTTATTTTGTGCTTGGTAAATATGTTCTTATTACCGACAATTCTATGCTAACTTGGACCAATTTCATGTTTTTGTTCACATATATAGATTGACGTTACAAAAGTTGGTTTGGTTAGTTCTTTGAGAGGGGTATATTCTAGGACTCCAAACCGTTCGAAGAGACGTATATTTCAGGTAATCAAGATTTTAATTTTAGAGTTTAATTATAATTCAATGTATATTAATTTTTATGTTAATTATTCAATTTTAAATTATATAGTATAACTAATCTCAATTGTGTATATTAATTTTTATGTTAATTATTCAATTTTAAATTATATAGTATAACTAATCTCAATTGTGGTTTGAATTTTTCTTTTGCAGCTACCTTCAGAGCCAACGAGTGCTTCAAAGAGGCTCCATTTTGATATATAGAAGTTGACAATCAAAATTTAATTTCCTCCTCATGTGCATGATTAAACTCTTTGAAAATTTAATCAAGTGAGCAATGGTTAAATATCAATGTACAATAGCATAAAAATAATGGTTAAATATTATGTAGTTTATATTCATATTGCTGATTACATTGCATTGCACATCTTTCAAACTCAAAGCATTACTTCACATTGCATAAGTAACAACTAGATGTCGATAGATGAAAAAAATTCAATAACAATATAATTTTTACAAAGTCAACCTAAGCAGTTATGCAATTACTTCACATTACATAACTAATAAATAACTAGGAGTAGCTATCAATTGCATTAACTTGTCATGAACTTCTATGAGACCACATTTCTTTTGAGGAAACTTGGCACAAAACTCACACAAAAAATGAAAAGAAAGCACTCAAACAAACTTAAAGGTCTCAGCCTCACTTTCATTCCTTACACATGCTAAACTATTTACTTGCAAAGATAGGCCAAACAATGGAGAAAAACACAAATTTATATATATATATATATACACCTAGAAGCATGAATTACGATTAGAATATCACATAACATCATATAAACAAAAAAACCACCATAAACTTGAATGTCATTTAAACATGCATGATAAATATTCATCGTTGAAACTTGAATTGTGGTAGCTTGATATACAAAGTCTATTGATGCTAGGGTTCAATTTGTACGATATTGAAAAAAGAAGACAACTAAGCAGAGTTATCAGCATTCTTCAAAAATCATAAGAATTTTTTTAGTACACTAGCCATTTTGACATCTTCTTGTAGTCTCAAACGTTATTTTGTATCATTGTTACATTGGTCTTAGTTCAATGATGTTGAACAATTTTAGAAAAAAGAAAGTTGTGTCACAATTTGCATTCAATCCAACAAGCAAAAATGAAAGCTTAACCTCTTGGAATGAAAATTCTTGTTTGCAAAACAAATGAATAAGAATGAGGTAGTTAAGGTGTTTGAAGTTATTTAGAAGTCACTTTTAGGGTGCAAGGCTTAAAAGTTCATTTTAAATGCACTCAAACAAAATTTAAAGGGATCTCAGGCATGTTGCCCCCTCATTCCACACGCTATGCAGCAATTTACTTGCGGTGTAGGGGCCGCACAATGGAGAAAACATGTAAAATTAATATATATATATATATATATGTGCAGCCTAGAAGCATGCATTATGATTAGAATATCACATAACATCATATAAACAAAAAAACCACCATAAACTTGAATGTCATTTAAAACATGCATGATAAATATTCATCGTTGAAACTTGAATTGTGGTAGCTTGATATACAAAGTCTATTGATGTCAGGGTTCAATTTGTATGATATTGAAAAAATAAGACAACTGAGTAGAGTTATCAGCATTCTTCAAAAATCATAAGAATTCTTTTAGTACACTCAAGAGTTATCAGATGTCTTCTTGTAGTCTCAAAAGTTATTTTGTATCATTGTGACATTGGTCTTGAGAGTGGTAGCTTAATATAGGTCCACAATACAAAACTTGGTTTACTTGTGTAGTGTAACAGTGGCATAGGAAGATTTTTCTTTGAAAGAAAAAATGAAAGCTTAGCCTCTTGGAATGAAACTACTTGTTTGCAAAACAAATGAATAAGAATGAGGTAGTTAAGGTGTTTGAAGTGATTTAGAGGTCTGTTTTAGGGTAGTTAAGGTGTTTGAAGTGATTTAGAGGTCGCTTTTAGAGAAAAGAGATGTTGAAGAGTACATCAAGTCAGTGAGAACCGAAGCGTAATGTGTTTTAGTTTGTGGTACTCCTTTGTTTCTCAGCAGATGTGTGATAAATTCTTAGTTCACCGATGTTGAACAATTTTGAAAAAAAAAGAGCTAGGTCACTTCAACCGCATTCAATCCAACAAGAAAAATGAAAGCTCAAATTCTCTTGAATGAAAAATGCTTGTTTGCAAAACAAATGAATAAGAATGAGGAGTTAAGGTGTTTGGCTATTTAGGAGGTCTTTAGGGTGGAAGGCTTAAAAATCCATTTTAAATGCACAAAAAAGAATTAAATTACTTCAAACTAAGTTTGTGAAGAAGTTAACTATGTTTCCCACTAGTTTCCCTTAAGAGTCCAAAGTGCTAAAAGGCAAAAATTTTTGAAGGGCTATTTATTGGAGATCGTGATGCTTACAGACTCTCCGTCCAAGGCTATGGGATCATGTTGGAACCATATACAAAAACCTCTCTCGGTTTTTGCTATCTCGAAGGCATTTTCCTGTGGTGATGACTTTTTAGTGGAGGGAAA
>VDFB02000011.1:7298457-7312071 GCA_007258455.2 Sequoia sempervirens
AAAGTTGCACCACTTTGCAACTTTACACTGTTTGCATCTGGCAACTTTTCCCTCCACTAAAAAGTCATCACCACAGGAAAATGCCTTCGAGATAGCAAAAACCGAGAGAGGTTTTTGTATATGGTTCCAACATGATCCCATAGCCTTGGACGGAGAGTCTGTAAGCATCACGGTCTCCAATAAATAGCCCTTCAAAAATTGCTGCCTTTTAGCACTTTGGACTCTTAAGGGAAACTAGTGGGAAACATAGTTAACTTCTTCACAAACTTAGTTTGAAGTAATTTAATTCTTTTTTGTGCATTTAAAATGGATTTTTAAGCCTTCCACCCTAAAAGACCTCTAAATAACTTCAAACACCTTAACTACCTCATTCTTATTCATTTGTTTTGCAAACAAGCATTTTCATTCCAAGAGGCTGAGCTTTCATTTTTTCTTGTTGGATTGAATGCAGACCGTGACACAACTTTCTTTTTTCAAAAATTGTTCAACATCATTGAACTAAGAATTTATCACACATCTGCAGAGAAACAAAGGAGTAATACAAACTAAAACACATTACACTTCGATTCTCACTGACTTGATGTACTCTTCAACATCTCTCTTCTCTAAAAGCGACCTCTAAATCACTTCAAACACCTTAACTACCCTAAAAGCGACCCTAAAACTGACCTCTAAATCACTTCAAACACCTTAACTACCTCATTCTTATTCATTTGTTTTGCAAACAAGTAGTTTCATTCCAAGAGGCTAAGCTTTCATTTTTTCTTTCAAAGAAAAATCTTCCTATGCCACTGTTACACTGCACAGGCAAACCAAGTTTTGTATTGTGGACCTATATTAAGCTAGCACTCTCAAGACCAATGTAACAATGACACAAAATAACGTTTGAGACTACAAGAAGACATCCTGGATAACTCTTGAGTGTACTAAAAGAATTCTTATGATTTTAAAGCATTTATAACTCACTGTTGTCTTTATTTTTCATTATCATACAAATTGAACCCCGCATCAATAGACTTTTGTATATCAAGCTACCACAATTCAAGTTTCAACGATGAATATTTATCATGCATGTTTTAAATGACATTCAAGTTTATGGTGGTTTTTTTGTTTATATGATGTTATGTGATATTCTAATCATAATGCATGCTTCTAGGCTGCACATATATATATATATATATATTAATTTTACATGTTTTCTCCATTGTGCGGCCCCTACACCGCAAGTAAATTGCTGCATAGCGTGTGGAATGAGGGGGCAACATGCCTGAGATCCCTTTAAATTTTGTTTGAGTGCATTTAAAATGAACTTTTAAGCCTTGCACCCTAAAAGTGACTTCTAAATAACTTCAAACACCTTAACTACCTCATTCTTATTCATTTGTTTTGCAAACAAGAATTTTCATTCCAAGAGGCTGAGCTTTCATTTTTTCTTATTGGATTGAATGCGGACTGTGACACAACTTTATTTTTTCTAAAATTGTTCAACATCATTGAACTAAGACCAATGTAACAATGATACAAAATAACGTTTGAGACTGCAAGAAGACGTCAAAATGGCTAGTGTACTAAAATAATTCTTATGACTTTTGAAGAATACTGATAACTCTACTCAGTTGGCTTATTTTTTCAATATCATACAAATTGAACCCTAGCATCAATCGACTTTGTATATCAAGCTACCACAATTCAAGTTTCAACGATGAATATTTATCATGCATGTTTTAAATGACATTCAAGTTTATAGTGGTTTTTTTGTTTATATGATGTTATGTGATATTCTAATCGTAATTCATGCTTCTAGGCTGTATATATATATATAAATTTTACATGTTTTCTCCATTGTTTGGCCCCTATACTGCAAGTAAATAGTTGCATAGCGTGTGGAATGAGGGGGCAGCAGGCCTGAGACCCCTTTAAAGTTTGTTTGAGTGCTTTATTTTCATTTTTTGTGAGTTTTGTGCCAAGTTTCCTCAAAGAAATGTGGTCTCATAGAGTTCCATGACAAGTTAATGCAATTGATAGCTGCTCCTAGTTATTAGTTATGTAATGTGAAGTAATTGCATAACTGCTTAGGCTGACTTTGTAAAAACTATATTGTTATTGAAATTTTTTCATCTATCAGCATCTAGTTGTTACTTATGCAATGTGAAGTAATGCTTTGAGTTTGAAATATGCGCAATGCAATGTAATCAGCAATATGAATATAAACTATATAATATTTAACCATTATTTTTATGCTATTGTACATTGATATTTAACCATTGCTCACTTGATTAAATTCTCAAAGAGTTTAATCATGCACATGAGGAGGAAATTAAATTTTGATTGTCAACTTCTATATATCAAATTATCCAATAATCAAGTGTATGTCCATATACAAAAATGGCATCAACGCCAACTCAAACAAAGTTTTACAATATGTGGCATATGCCATCTTGGTATCTATTCAAAATTTACATGCCAAAATGTCTATCTCATCCTAAACTACTGGTGGATCATCAAAATGGAGCCTCTTTGAAGCACTCGTTGGCTCTGAAGGTAGCTGCAAAAGAAAAAGTCAAACCACAATTGAGATTAGTTATACTATATAATTTAAAATTGAATAATTAACATAAAAATTAATATACATTGAATTATAATTAAACTCTAAAATTAAAATCTTGATTACCTGAAATATACGTCTCTTCGAACGGTTTGGAGTCCTAGAATATACCCCTCTCAAAGAACTAACCAAACCAACTTTTGTAACGTCAATCTATATATGTGAACAAAAACATGAAATTGGTCCAAGTTAGCATAGAATTGTCGGTAATAAGAACATATTTACCAAGCACAAAATAAAATAAACACATACCTCTTTAGGCTGATCTTTTTTTGGATCTCCTTTAGGTGTTTCGACACCTCCTCCTTGAGGTGTTTCAACACCTCCTCCTTCAGGTGTTCGAATACCTACTCCTTCAGGTGTTGTGGCACTTATCAACAATGATGTATAGCTCACAACCGCCTATACATAAAAATGACAAGTACTTATGAAACTATGAATCTATGTCAATGTATGCATAATCAATAAAGATCTTATAAATCTTAATTCAATCAAATTTGAGTTCAATTACCTTTCCCTTATCTAAAATTGTGCCTCCATAGTCTAAAGAGCATCACACCTTGCTCACACTAGGTGTTTCCTACAAGCAGAGAATAAGATAAACATATAAGTTAATATATAATTTCATTAATGACAATTCAAATGACAAGCAAGTATACAGTAAAAAAATGTAAATGAGTGAGTGCGAAAATACATATTGTGTGCAGCTCAAGGCCAAATGAAATGGCCCAAGGGTGCTATCAGTCACCCATGTGAGCTCCTTCTCAGACATTAACTGTTAAATAGACCATGTAAATAAATATTAGTACTTGATACTATCTCTTATTAATATTCATTTTTAAAAAAATGCAAGTTATGAATTTACACCTTAAATGTTACCTGTGTCTGTGTAACTATTCCAATGTCCACCTCTCTAGCAGGAGAGGACTCTATAGGGTGTGCTCCACTCCCCTGCATGTGATCTACTATAATCTCCACATCCTGGATATCATAATCAGAAGTGTCTAATGGATGCTCAAGGGGTTGTACAATAGGACCCAAACATATCTACTGGCACATATTGCAAATATGTGGCACACAAATATGTGAACCCGAGGAGGATGATGTAGTAGCAATGGATCCATCGCCAAGATCACCAGAATGTGGCTGAGCTACTGAAGAAGCATGGGAAACCAAAAGACCACTCAAAGAGTGAATGGCCTAGATAGTTTGTGTGGCTGCATCCTCCGTAATATCTAGATGTTGTACTAGAGGTGGCAGAGGAAGGGGAGAACAGGGAACATGTGGGCACCTAACTACTCTAGCTACCCCTGGCCTATCCTGGGGCATACCTCCACCAACGCCCTGGAAGGGTTTAATGTCAAAGTAATTGACATGATGCCCTAACAAAAACTCAGCATATAATTTTTTAATAAAATAAAAAGGTACATCAAGATTATTGTTGGGTGGTTTACCAAAAACCATACACCAACAATCCTAAAAGTTATCTACTATGCCCCTATGCGTGCACCATTTTATAGAAAGTTTTGGTTTGTTAACATTAACTGGCAAACTAGTGCTAGGGTTAAAAAATAAAGAGGCTATTTGGGATTTTGTTATTTGAATATTTTTCACATCATCATAAGACAATCCACATGCATAATATTCCCTCATGGTTTCTCGCCACGAATGAAAGGCATTATGTTGGGTGGAGACGGTTTCTATATTTGTAATTATTCCTGTCAATGTGGTTGACATACGTGATAATCAAGGGATTTTCTTATAAACATCACAAATGCCCCTCAATTGCTCCAATTTTTCATGAATTAAGTCTTCAATTGATGGCTATAGAGGTGGTGGAGCATTTGGCATTTCTGCATTTTGATTCTCAGCTAGTGGATTTTCATTCTCAACTGGTGGATTTTCATTCTCAACTGGTGGAATTTGTGCATTCCCATTCTCAACAGCCATAATGCCTGATTAAAGATAAAAAATAATTAATATAATTAAAATTAGACAATATAAATGAAAATATTATAAAAATACCCTAGTTTTTTAAAAAATCCAAAAACAACCCTACTTTTTAACAAAAATCTATAAAATTCTCTAATTTTTAATACAAATACATAAGCAACACTATTTTTAAATCAAAATCCATAAAAAACATTCATTTTTTATCAAAATCCATTCTAAACTCAATTGTTTCATAAAAATTCAATCAAAACCCTATTTTGAAAAAAATCCACAAATTTTATTTTTTTATCAAAACCATTCTAAATCTCAGATTTTTCATAAAAATTCAATCAAAAACCCTATTTTGAAAAATCCACAAAAAAAATCATTTTTTTTTATCAAAATATTCTAAACTCAATTTTTTCATAAAATTCAATCAAAAAACCTATTTTTTAAAAAAATCCACAAAAAAATATTTGAAATTATCCAAATCTAATTCAAAATTGAATCAAAGCAAATCAAAATCAAAATTCTTACCTTTTCAAATCGGATATTGGCGAAATCGGATATTCATTACACGAAGAACCTCCTTACTACCCGCGGGTTGTTGACTATCAAATGACTTTAAAACAGCGACAGATTTTGTATATATATGCTTTTTACAAATCAGATATCCGATATGGAAAACTAGGATTGGCGTTTGCTTTGGTGGTGTGTACTGACACCCGAGCCTAAAAAAAGTCAACACGGTATTTTCGCGTTTTTGGGTCGATGAAAGACGTGTTTTTTTCCTGATTGCCACTTTTTGGCCCACCATGATCCTGCACATACCCCTATCCTTCTTATTGTATATGCATAAAATTGGTCATGTCTAATTAATCCTGAGATTTAATTAAATATTTATTATTTAATTAATTTCTCTAAAGTCCTCTACATATGATTAAATTTAATTAATTTAATTATATTTTTCATTCAATTTATTCTTCCACCTTAATTAAATAAATTCACTTTATTTAATTATTTCACATTCATATGTCTACTTAATTAATTAAATAAATACCCTTTATTTATCTTAATTAATTATCATTTTGAATTTAATTGTCTTTGATTTAATTAAATTTAAAATATTTCTTTTCTCCTATTCAAAATCTTTCTTCTAATTAATTAAATATTTTATTTAATTATGAAATCTTTTATTATTCTTCAAATCTTAATTAAATGATTATTTAATTGAGAAAAATCTCCATGCCACCCATAAATAAATAATTGAATTTATAATTCATTATTTATCTTCTTAAATCTTTCCAAAATCCTCTAAAAAGATGATTTTTTTATCATCTCATCTTATCTCTTCCATAAATAAATAATTGAATTTATAATTCATTATTTATCTTCTTAAATCTTTCCAAAATCCTCTAAAAAGATGATTTTTTATCATCTCATCTTATCTCTTCCATAAATAAATAATTGAATTTATAATTCATTATTTCTCTTCTTAAATCTTTCCAAAATCCTCTAAAAAGATGATTTTTATCATCTCATATTATCTCTTCATATCTTTAATTAAATATCTTTATTTAATTAAATATCCTTCATATTTTTTCAAATCATAATTAAATATTTTATTTAATTAAGAAAATCTTTCATGTCACCAATAATTGAATAATGAATTTGATTATCTTCAAAATCTTTCTTCAATCTCACAAAAAGATGATTTTTACAATTCATCTTTATCATCTCATCTTATCTTTTACATGAAAGAAGAAACAAATCCTGCTTTCTGTTTTCTTCTATTTTTCTCTCCAGTCTTATCCATCTTCGACCGTTCGATCTGCCAGGAATTTTCACAGCCATTGATCACATCATCCAATCAGAAGCTTTTGAAAACTCTATAAATACCGTTGCAAATCCAAGCATTGGTTCTAATTAGAGATTACTTGCATTTTAGCATTCTAGCATCTTAGCATTGTTATTATCATCTTTAGCTTTCATAATTTTGTAATCTTTCATTTTAATATTCATAGCATGTTAATCATATCTTAGCATTGCATGCATTCATCTTCAATCTCATTCTCTAGGAAGACCGTTTGTTGAGCCTAGCACACAATCTGAGAGTAAGCTGGAATCGACAAAAACACTAGAGATAGAGGACGATAGGATGACATCAACGACAGAATACCAAGTTTGCATTCCTTTGTATTTTATTTTCTGTTTTTGATATAATGTCTTACCGGTGTGTTTGATTTTATTTTAATTTACATTCATTATTTATTGCACACTCTAAAATTGATCACACATTTATGGCACCCACCGTGGGGCCTTTGCCCCATTTTTAACATTTAGCGCATCCAAGGCTTCTTTCAGTGTTTTTGCAGGTCTTTCAGTGCATCCAGGAACTGTTTCAACACATATAGGGAACATAAAGGTGCATCCATTTAGCTCACTTCATTTAAAATTGTAAAAATAAAATAAAATTACATTCTTAGATTAGCGCATTTAGGATTTATTTTAGTGCATTTAAGGTTTTTTGTAGCGCTTATGGGTTTTGTTTTAGCGCATTGACTATTTGTTTTAGCTATTTTGTATGATATTTTAGCACTTATAGGTTGTAACTAAACAAAGTTATGAGTCTGACGCCTTCCACAAACAGAGCTTTTTCTGGTTAAAAAGAAGCAACCCTAGGGTAGACACAACAATTTAAAATGAACCAATCCTAGGATAGACATGGAATTTAAAAAGAAGCAATCCTAGGATAGTCACCACACATTAATTTTTGCAGTTAAAAATGAATCCCATGCTTGTTGTGAAGCAACATCTTCACATAGATTAAATCATTGTCATTTGGGAAAAATAACTTTGATTGCTTTGTCTGTGGCAATAGGTCTATGATCTCCCCTTAATTGGGTGATCAGAATACCAAACTTGCCTTTTCAATTCTATACAATTTTAATGCTTTATTACATCCTTTAGAGGGCTTGCTCTTGTGGGAAAAAGTACTCACCCAAGAGGAACGACCCAAGTGGGTTCAAGCCAAAGCCAGGCTATTCCACCCCACTACAAAATTTAAAGCAAATCTGGGGAAACCCACTTTTTCCGGTAGTGTGCAAGATAACCATCCCTAAAGCCTTTGTTCTAAAGATTGGGAGGTCTCCTGAGGGAGTTTATTATTGCCACACCAAACAAAAACCCTTACTACGAACCTAGTGTAGTAGCCAACTGTGTCAGTTTCCAAACATCCTAATAATCATAGTGCAAGGGGAGGGAAGAATCTACCCCCAAGAAACACCATATAATTGCCAATGACCGTTTGCTCAGGGGATCCGGTATCCACTTCTGTCACTCTGAGTACGCGCCTGGAAAAGACAAAAAAATGGGCACCCCTTTGAGGGTGACACGGCTGTGTGAGTCGACACAGTTCTAAGATGTGGGTTGTGGCTATTATGATGACCTACTTGATTACTAAGAGTGAGTCTACTTGAATTGTCTTTTATGTGCAAAACCTGTGAAAACACTTTTTGAAAAACATTTTGAACATACATTTGATGTTTAGTATAGGGCTTAAGAACAACTATTTTCAAAGTGTTTGTTGTGTTTTCAATCACACTAATTCAGATAAAAGATCATCCAAAATGAACATGAATTTCAACTGAAACTGCTCACAACTGTTGAAAAAAAAATTGTTCTGGAAAACTGTTTTAGTGCATCTAGGGTATATCTTAGTGCATATAAGGTCTGTTCTAGTGCATTCACTGATTATTTCAACGCATTTAGAATCTATTTTCGCACATTGAGTGTTTTAGCACATAGGCTGGATATTCTGAAAACAATTTTTGGGTCACTGACAAAACATTTTTTCTGTAGCGCATATGGGACACAGAGTAGCACATACGATGCCTATTGTAGCACATTTAACTGTTTCTCTAGCGCATATGCCTGTTTCTGCAATGCATATAGGGTACATAGTAGCACATTTGTCACTTTTCCAAAATTGTTGCTTTTGACAAATCTGAGTTTATAGCACCCTCAGTCCAGTAGCATATCGACATTTCTCTCATGCCTAGAGAGTGGAAATCCACCAAATTTGTGAGGAAATCGATTTCCAATAGGATCAAAAAAACCCAAGAAACATCTAGGTTACAAGAAAACCTTACAACGAAGGAAATTTTTGTATAAAATTTGAAACATCTTGCTTCATCACCGTGAGTTTACCAATATTTTGCTAGGGGGTTTACTGATGAGTACGCTGTAGAACCTTTATATTCACGAGCATATTTCCAAAGAAGAGCTCTATCTCAATGACACAATCACAATCAGACTCTTGAGTTCGATTATCTACCACAACCTTCTATTGAATATCCAAAACATCCTAGTCAAATCCTTCAATGATCTTAATTAGGCTATTTGATATACTTATCATTCTTCGAAAATAAGGATCAATCTTAAAAGTCCACCTTTCAAACAAATTTCTGATTTCTTGATTCAACTTTCCCAACAGGATTCTGATATCCTTCATCATTGGAAGCCACAATCAAGAGTTAGGAACATCTTTGATCATATCATAGGATTTTCATCTTATCAGATCAAGACATCATCATTTTCGCACTTATCAAACTGTGATCTAAGTCTAGAAGAATATTTCAAAATCATATGCCTATTTTTACAAGATCTCAATACAATAAGCTAAAAGAGGATATTCAACAAGAGGATCGTACCTAAAGAACTCAAGAAGAAGGTGAGAGTAATAGTCCCCTTTATAGTGTGAGTCAAAATCCACTTTTTAACGACAACATGGGTGAAAGAGAAGAAAATCCATTCCACAAATACAGGGATGTGAGAAAAAATCCTATAGATAGTGATGATGAATGAGATGAAGAGCGTCTTAGAGAGGCTGAGCAAGATCCCAAATTCCACAAATCCTTAGAAAATATTTTGGAGCGCAATAAAGAAAAATATTTCCTATATCTAGCTGACAAGGGAGCTAAATTGCCTCATGATTTTGATACTGAGAACATAAAGAGTAATCCTGATGAAACACCCTTGTCTGATCTTAGTGCCTTGACTCAACAAGTTAAAGCACTACAAGGACAAATTAGAGATCTACAAGGGGAGCCACAACAAAGACATACGCTCTTGATGATATATGTCCTTATCCTTTTGACTAACGTCTCAACATGATCCCATTTCCCAAACATTGTGAAATCCCAAAGTTTGATCGTTATAATGGGAAATCGGATCCAATCGATCATATTAGAGACTTCTGAAATATGACTTTAGAGTTTTCTCATGAGGACACATACTTGATGTGTTTGTTTCCTAGGAGTCTTGGAGGCCAATCTATGGGATGGCTATCAAAAATTTCACTACCTTTCAAGACATTTGAGGAATTGATTAATGAATTCATATCACAATATTCCTACAACATACAACATCAAATAACCATGATTGATCTTTGCAAAGCTAAACAGAAACCTGGTGAACAATTCATTACATTTCTTTAGAGATGGAGAAGATGGTTTGCTAGATATCCACGTCATGTTCCATGTTCCTGAAAAGGAAAAGATCACCACTTTCCTAAACAACTTAGATCAAGAGATGAGCTATCATCTTAATCTTCATTGTCCTCCCTCTTTTTAGAAATTGATTGAAAATGCCAGCACCATTGAGAGTGCCTTGGTCCAGAGAGGGATAATAAAACTTGACAAGGACAATCTTAGCTCTTCAAATCACCACAACGACAAATCTAAGTTTTGGACGCGCAACAAAAATGTGGTGAATGATGGTGGTTAGATGCAAATCATGTCTCGACTAAGCCATTTGTTCTTAGTACTCCAAGTGCTCCTCGCAACAATAACTATAACAATGTCAACTCAGTCACAAACCAAGGAAACAATCCTCCTCCTCTGAGGAATAATGTGAATCAAGCTTTTACTCCCAATCAAGGGAATGCCAACAATCAAGGTTACCGTGGAAATGATAACAACAACAATGCCTTAGGAAATACCTTGAACACAAATCCACACTAGTATGCATCGATGATAATCACAATAGTATGCATCATTCCAATAGTATGGAATGATGCATAATATTGTGATTATCATCGATGCAAGGTCCATCACACAAATAATTTTCAAGCCCTGAAAAATAAAGTCCAAGACTTAATCGAAAATGGCACCATCACAATAGGACACCAACAATCAAATGAAGACCACCAAGCATTTCGTAACCCTTTTCCCAATTATCAAAAGGGTGAGTCTTCTGGAAAAAGTGTGAATCATATCAACAATCAATCATATCTACACTAATGACGAGCGGGTCAATGTTATAAAAGTTAAGTAAAAGATGGAATATAGAGAGGTCAACGCAACAACAAGAGCACAAGCTAAGGTTTTCTTAAGAGGTGCTTCTTCGAAGTCCACTGTACCCCTGCCTTAACATCAATATGACCTAGTCAATCAACTTTGAAAAACTCCTGCTAAGATTTCTATCTTAGAACTCCTGAAGATTTCCCCAACACACAAGGAAATTCTAGAAAAGGCCCTTGTTGAAACAACTGTATCCACTGATCTAGATGTGGACCGATTTCAAGCCATGGTGGAACACTTTTCCTCACCCACATGCCTCTCATTCTCCAAGAAAGATGACATTTCCATGACACATCCCCATAATTCATCATTATACTTAGAAGTCATGATCCACAAGTTTCGTGTCAGACGCATCCTAATAGATGGAAGTGCTGGTTTGAACATATGTACCATGAAGTTAGTTAAGGCTTTAGCATTTTTTGAGGACTCCATTGATCCCAGAAGAAAGATTACTATTAAAGCCTACGATGATGAGGAAAGAGCATCCAAGGGTTTAATCATGTTGCCGATTAGAGTGGGACTTGTTATCAAGAATACTTTCGGTCAAGTGTTAGATCGTGATCTTGCATACAACATCTTGTTGAGTCGTCCTTGGATCCACGAAATGCAAGATGTCCCATCCACATATCATCAATGTCTTAAGTTTCCTTATGACGAACAAGAGATCACAATACCAACTGATAATTCGAATAGTCAGACTTGTGCAAACATCAAAGCTAGTCAAGATACTTTGGTTCCCAACAATCGAGAGGCTCCTACTAATACTTCTCTCAAAGTTGATACAAAAATCAATCAGTTAACCAAAAGCTTTGACAAGCAACTACGGTTCAAGGACAACGGAGTAGGGGAGTACTCTCTTTGTCTTTCTAATCTACCTATATTGCCTCGGTCACATGGACAACCTTCTATCAAGCAACATCAGATATTTGTAGCATCAACATCAACGCAACCACCAACAAAGCCAAATACAAAGTTTAATGGACGATTTATCAAAGAAAATTTCCCAATGGAAGATTCTGAGGATAGATAAGTTCTAAGTTGGCTCTATAAAGATGAAGATGAAACAGTTATTAACGTCAAACTACCTACTGATCAATATGGTAAAGGATATTCAATCATGCAAAGGATGGGCTATGATGGTAATGGTCCTATCGGAAAAAGAAAAGGAGTAGTTGAGCCTATTCACCTTCTAGGACTTGCTGCAAAAGATAAAACAGGATTGGGCTATGATACTAACTTAAAAGAAGTAACATCTAAGTAGTTGCATGATATTGTTCTCACATTGCAAGAAGGGTCTGATACAAGAGAAGCATGTTTGATAGCAATCCAGAATTTCATGGATAATAACTCTGACATAGACTCTGGTGAATATGAATGGGACACCGTCCACAATAATGAGTTCTAGAGGGACAAAAAGGTTGATGTGGTACACAAGTACACCCCAACTCTAATCGAAGGTGAAGGGTCAAGGTCCCAACCGCAAGAATCTGAACTACAAGGTGACTATGATTCTAGTGACACCAAGTCAGATTTAATCGAACAAGACTATCATGATAACAGTACCATCTTTGATCTACCTCATACCTCAGATCCTACAGACAACTCCGTTATGACCATAACCATAGCTGATTTCATGCAACCCGATGATTCGTTACCTTTGATCTATCCCAATCTCATTAATTGGGATCTATCTAAACTTATTGATATACCTATGTTTTCAAGCAATGAATCTATTGTGAAATTCCTTTCCACAGACAACAAAAATGATTGGTCCACTAGCGATTTTTGGCATAGAGTCTTTAATCAAGAGAGTGTCAAGTCTCCTAGCTGCAAAAATAAAAGTCAAAAAGAAAGATCTAATGGTGAAAACCAGAATCTGTCAATGTTAGATCAAACAAAAGATAAAACAAAGAGGTTATCAGATGGTGAAAAAAATTTTGAGGCACCAGATGATGGGATACTTGAAACTCTCCTAGAGCACTATCATGAGCGATCGCCTATCTTGATTGATCCTACAAAAGAAGTTAATCTTGAAACTACAAAAAAACCAAGGATCCTACAATTAGCTGCATCAATGACAGATAAAGAGGTACTTGAGTTCATGGAATTTCTCAGAGAAAATCAAGTCAACTTTTCCTGGTCTTATGCAGACATGCCAGGTCTTGATCCTGATCTTATAATGCATCACTTTTCCATCAAACCGGGAGTTAAACCTATGAAACGAAAACTTAGAAAGATGCATCCTCATGTTGCACTACTATTTAAAGAAGAACTCCAAAAACTCCTTCATGAGGTATTTATAAGATCGATCGACTATGTAGAATGGATCTCCAACATCGTTCTTGTGTCCAAGCCTGACAAAAGTGTCAGAGTGTGCATAGATTTCAGAGATCTTAATAAATCATGTCCTAAGGATGACTTCCCACTTCCAAGCATTGATACTATAGTTGATATAACAGCTGCTCATGCCATGTATTCACTAATGGATGGTTTTTCTGGTTACAACCAAATCAAGATTGCACCTGAAGACCAGGATAAAACAACGTTTACATTTCCATGGGGAACTTACTATTGGAATGTCATGCCTTTTGGTCTGAAGAACGTTGGGGCTACTTACCAAAGAGCTATGACTACAATTTTTCATGACATGATGCATACATTCATGGAAGATTATGTAGATGACATATTGGAAAATTCATACACAAGAGAAGGATA